>CM035412.1:168940431-168990431 GCA_020310875.1 Ceratopteris richardii
AGTGTTTCTCTTTGTGTAAGCATCCATTTGAAGTGAAATTCGATTTTTTGGAAAGCCCTTGGTGCCTACTACAGGTCTGCAAAAGCTCACTAGAGTTGTCTGCATAAGCTCTGAGTAAGAGCATTTTTGGTGAGTAGAGGTCAAAGAAGGATACCTATGGAGGTCATTCGTGCTTCATCGTTGCTTAGGGGTTGAGATACTTCCCCCATCAGTGGTATCAGAGCATTTGGGCATCTTGGAGTTATCACATACGAGCAACTAGACCTCTTGGAGTTGATGGTTGAAGATTTGCACCAACAAAAGCTTGTTGGAGGTAGCTTACATCAAGGGGGAGCTATTCTACTCAAAGTTTCAAGAGCACAAGGTGTCCATCTAACGAAAGCTTTGGATTGAGGTAACCTCAGAGCCTCATTTTCATTTTACACAGATTGGAGCATTAGCCAAGGGCTAGGTCAAGTTTCAAAGACTAGATATGGGAGACTTCAACACTCAAATTGAAAAGCTAGACAAAGGGAACTATCAACCATGGAGATTCAGGGTCTCCAACTATCTTATGGGCAAGGGCCTTTGGGGGTTGATTAGTGGAAGTGAACCAAGACCTAGGTTGGATGAGAATCCAACCAATGGCTAGAGAAGGGCCTTTAGGGGAATGAAAGAGACAAGAGGGTTATCTTTATTCTTTCCCAACACATTAGCAATAGCATGATCGGCCATATCCAAGACTTGGATTCAAGCATGAAGGTATGGGAGACACTTGAAAGGCTTTATTCAACAAGCACCAAAGCAAGGAAGATCCAACTCAATCTTAGGAAGAGCTCAGGGAGTAGCATAAATGACTACATACTTAAGGTCAAGGAGTTATCAGTTGCATTGGGATCCATTGGAAGCCACGTAGACGATGACGATCTTGTGGCTTATACTCTCAATGGTTTGAGAGATGAATAGAAGTGAAAACCCTTTACCACTTCAGTTTATGTAAGGGATACTCTTCCCGATTTTGAGCAATTGGTTGCTCTCATGGTCACCGAAGAAATGAACATAGGTGGAAGTTCAACTAAAGGCAAGGATGCACAAGTTTTCTATGCAGGTAATCAAAGGGGCAAAGGAAGACGAGGACAAAGAAGGGGCAAAGGAAGGTTTGGAGGAAGGCAAGGCCACTCAAACAATCAAGGACATGACCAAGTCACCTCATCACAAAGAGGGAGAGGAAGAACAAGAGGAAGAGGAGGACAACATCAACAAAACAGGAATCAAGATGGCGAAGGATGTTAGATATGTGGCAAATTTTGCCACTATGCTAGAGATTGCTATCAAGGAGGAAACCAAAGGAGCTATAATCAAGGTTCTTCATACAAAGGCCAAGGTAATTATGCTTCTACAAGTTCAGAAAATGACAATCTCTTGATGATGCACATGAATGGGAATGCAAGCAAAGTAGATAACACTTGGTATATTGATAGTGGATGTAGCAACCATATGAGTTGCAATGCTTCTTGGTTTACTAATCTACATGTTCCCAAAGGTAAAGGACATGTGGAAACAGGTGATGATACAGCCCATGAGATCTCCCATGTTGGAGATGTAGCTTTGGATGACAAGGAGGAAGGAAGATGTCTCAAGGATGTCTTGCATGTACCTACTATCAGAAAGAACTTGGTGTCTATTGGGCAAATGGTTGAAAGAGGCTATCAAGTAAGGTTCAACAAAGGTGGATGCTTTGTGGAGAACCCTAAGCAAGGTTACAAGGTCATAGCAAGAGGAAAGAAGCAAGGGAGACTCTTCACTTTGGAGGTAAATTCTCATTCCACTCAACATGTCTACTTCACCTATGGAAACAAGAGGATTTCGGAGTTGGACTTGTGGCACAAGAGGATAGGTCACATCAACATACAAAGAATAAAGGAAATGCAATTCAAGAGGCTTGTTGTGTTGGGAAAGATGGATGGATGCTCCAAGAGACTGAGTAGGTACTGCTAAAACCTTCTTTGTACGAGCCCTCTTTTGCTTCGGACTTGATAAGTAGACCTTCTTAGCTTTCCAATGACACCATAAAATATCCTATGTACTTTGGAAATGATGTGTGCAATGATTGAATCAAAGTAGATATCTTTGTAGTTCACAAACTCAAGAAGACTGTTAGACGGCCGCCGAACAAAGGACAATTGTACTTAGACAGAAGTTTTTAATGTAGAAAGAACCCTTCTGAAAGTACGCGGTAAAGAAAGATTCGCGTAAAAGCCTTGTAACAAAACTCTATTTAAAGCGATCAGAGAGGGCATCAGAAAGAGCAGCCCCCCCCCCGTTTTTTTGGGAAGTTGCGAATATATTGTGAGAGTTCCCGTTTTGGGGTTACTTTACTTCTTCTACTGTGTGCAAACGAGTAGAGTGTCTTGGTTCTGTCCTGTCTGTGCACCTTCTCTGTGTAATCATTCGACTGTGTATGTGTGATACACTGTGTGTTACGAGTCGGTACTGTGATTGTGAGAGTCTGTTCGGTAACGAGTTGAGGTGACTTGATTATGCGTAAGGTGTTAGAGTGTTGTCTATTTGCTATTCCTGTGGTGGAATAAGTAAGTGTGAGGGATGGACATGAGCTGGTATGATTCTCTGTAAGGGATTGAGTTGGTATCGTAGTCTGTGTTCAAGGTAACGCCAGTAATACCTAAGTACGCGTAGCATGGCAACACGGTTGTGATATGTCTTATGATCCGTAGATATTACGATTTGAAAGGTAGACACGCGGTAAGTTTGTGAACTGATAAGGAGGATTGTGTGTTAAGTTACTAAAAGTGTTGGACTGCAATCTCCGACTACTGCTCAACCACTATGGCAGAACAGCCTGAGAACTCTGAGTCCAGTATGTTGGTCTAATTGAAGTTGTTCAGGAGCGAAACCTGAGTGAAGACGGAATAGCCACAACTACGGTTGAGTAAGGAATTGGGAAAATAGTACAGGGCCTCTGTCTAACAGACCCCTACCACTCCCAAGGACCCACATGGTTCGAGGCAGTGTATTTTCTGCGGTAATATTGAATTCAGAGCAAAAGGGAGAGACTCGGAAATATCTGGTACATAGGTATGGAACCAGATTCTGGAATCTCCGAAGGGTTGTTGCGTTGAAGTAGTAATTAACGACCGCGGTAGGCAATTAACAGTTAGGATAATCATAAACGACGAAATAACCTTTAACATTTGGCGCCGTCTGTGGGAAAGTGGCATCCGCTTGCCAGCTCTCTGGCCCAGGTGCCTGCGAGAAAATGGCAACTGATTACCAGTCTCTACGGTAAAGTAGCATTTAATTACGAGTCACTTGTGAGACAGTGGCACTAGAGTGCTAACGGTTTGTAAGAAGCAAAAATCCAGCAACATTTTCTTCACTAACAGTAGCAACAGATCCAGATTGTTGCGAACTGCTCGAATAGTATCACTGGGCAATGATACATGCCGGTCACTCGATCGGGCGAAACATATCCTAAGAATCGTCAGACTGGAGCACGAAAATCCCAAAAGATAGCCTCGGAAGAAGTAGGCATAATTAAATCTGACCAAGTGGTCAAGGAAAGTAGAAACGTTACAAGTAATTCCGGTCATATTCCGGTAGAACGGTCAACGCCTTTGATACATTCTGATGCTACTTCGACCCAGCATATCGAAGATATAGCAAGACCAGACTCTATCAAAACGCCGTTGGAACCTAGTCTAACAATATCAGATAAAGATTTAGAGTTATCCACGGTCAGAAATACGTTAGAAAAATTCGGTAAAAGTAGTAAAACAGGGCATTCTGGCCCAATTTCGGTTCATTCCGGTGAGATTCCGGTAATAGAATCACCGATCGCTGGCAAGGGTTTAGCCTTTTTTGCGGAATCATCAACTCGACCTTCGTGTTTGGAAGAAAGATTTCGAATATTAGACATCCAGAAGGAAGGAAAGCTGTTTGAAACAGAGATCCGAAGCATCTTAAGCCGACATAGTACACCGGAAAACGCACCATCCGGCGATACAAGTCCCGATAGTTCACCCGATCAATCCCGAGATATAGAAGGAAACCCTGAACCCTTCGCAATGAGCGGGCAACACCAACAACAACACCATCAACAACAACAGCTAGGACCGCCAAGGCCACCTCCAACAGGAGTAACCTACGCGAAATTCGGTGGATTCCCAGGAGACGACCCAGACGCCCACGTACGGACGTTCGAGATAAGTTATGCAGTTCTTAACCACCCACCAGATCAGGCGTATAAGGCCATTGTTTTTCAATCGACACTGATCAATGAAGCGGCGAGATGGCTCACGGAATATGATATCAATCATTTCGGTACTTACGATGCAGTACGAGACGCCTTTTTACAGCGATTCAGACTGAAGAAGAATCCCGCTGAAATCTTTGAGTATCTACAGAACAACAGACAGAAGGTAAATCAGACCGTCCAGGAGTACGCTACCCTCTTTAGAACACATTTACGGCAGATACCACAGGCTCACGCTAATCTACCTGATGATGTCATCTCTCAATGGTTTATCAATGGATTAACCCCACAACTGAAGCAGATCATGATCATAAGATGTGTCGGAGCTATGACCTTGGATGCCGTTATTGCAATGGCTCTACATCTAGAATCCAAGGTTGGTGGATTTTCGGAAGACTTGGAATGGCTAAAAACAAACAAAAATACGGCTGAAGATATCACCAGGCAAGTATATTGCACCACATGCAAAAATTCGGGGCATACAAGTACCAACTGTGCACTGAACCAAGTGTTTTGCGCTATCTGCAACACTACCGGACACACCACCGGAAACTGTATCTACAACGCTAGGATACAAGGGACAGCAACCGTCAATGCAGTCATCCAAGAACATGGCCAACCAGTAAATCGCTATGTGCCTCCGCAACAGAGAAACAATCAACAACAAGGATATCGGAACTATCGAGGACAGAGAAACAACACTTATAATGCCAACCGATGGCAGAATGGACCACCACCGGAAAAACCTGAGTTACCACCTCCACGATGCCATTTTTGTGGCGAATTCGGCCACATTAGAAGGTTTTGTAAGGACGCAATAGAGTATGATCAAAGAAGGAAGGAACGCCAGAATCCAATGGCCAACATGGTGACAATTACACCGCTTGAGACACAGACTGCTACAATCCAGACCCGTTCTGGTAAACAACTTCAGTCGGCAGCAGAAATCTTTGAACCAGGGATACAAGAACAACGAAGGATGTATAACAAAGCCAGTCACTGGACCACAACAGAACCACCAGTGTTCCCCGAACCTATTCCGGTGACTCAGGCTTCTTCATCAAAGGACGACACAACGCAAAAGGATGCATCAGTAGGGCCATCATCATCAGCAGAAACAACAGCAGACATTTCTGCGTCAGTAGAGACTGCAAGTCCAAAAGAACAAGACAATCAAGCTCAACAGGCCTGGGAAATTTTGTCCAAGGCATCCATCACGCTACCTCTAGGCCAACTTCTGGCCTTAGTGCCTGGGATCCAACAACAGTTTCAGCAACAATTCAGTCCAGTACCTTCTTGCATTCCTACGACAGCCGCCGTTCAACCGGAACCTGATGCTGCGATTGACCACGCAGTACCCTTGATCACAGTATGGTATAAGAACCAAAAGATCACGCAAGTATTGATTGATGGAGGCTCAGGCGTAAACATTGCCACCGCAGCATTATGCAAAAAGCTAGGCTGGACCGAAATTGAACCAGTGCAATTCTTTGTTCGAATGGCGGATCAATCGAGAGTCCATCCTGTAGGACTTGTGCGGAATGTACCAATCACTCTACAAGGTACAACCTTCAAGATGACTTTTGTCATACTAGATCTACCCGAATCCACTTTGGATTACAATCTTCTTTTCGGCCGACCTTGGCTGAAGCATGCGAAGGTAATACAGGACTGGTCTGCACAAGAGCTTACGTTCAAGGATGCCCATCGTAAATATGTGGTGAAACTAGATGCTATGCAATCTTGCGAACCTCACGCCCGACCGTACTTTGCTGAACCAGTTCACATGTTAGATGGACTGTCAGATGATGAAGAAGAGCAATTTCTGAAGAGTAACGCCGATTTAATGACTCTAGGAACTGTTGACCTACAATCCGTCATAGATAACTGGAACACGTCAATATGTACAGTAGTAGCTATCACCGGAAATTCGGTCCAGGAAAATACTTCCTCAACCCATGACAACGAATTACAACCACTGTTCAAGCCAACAGATGATACAGATAAACCTCAACAATTTTATATTCCAGAAGACCAGCTGATCACGTACAATCTAGGAGATAGAGACCACCCACGACCTGTGAAGATAAGGCAGAACTTACCGGAAACATTTAAGGCGGATTTGATTAAACTTCTTCAAGAATTTGCAGACGTCTTTGCATGGGATTACAAAGACATGAAAGGATTAGATCCGCGCATCTATCAACACAGGGTCATGTTGAAACCAGAAGTGAAACCGCAAGGACAACCCAGCTATAGAATGAACCCCCATTATGCATCACAAGTAAAAGCTGAACTTGATAGACTATTAAAAGTCGGATTCATTGTACCAGTAGAACACGCTGAATGGATCTCACCCATCGTGATCGTGCCAAAGAAAAACAAGCAGTTACGAATCTGTGTGGATTACCGGAAACTAAATGCAGCAACAGTACCAGATCCTTTCCCGATCCCCTTTTTGGATACCATGCTCGATAGAGTCGCAGGTCATGAAATGTATTCATTTTTAGATGGATACAGCGGGTACAACCAGGTTAGAATGGCTGAAGAAGATATACCAAAAACTGCCTTCATTACCAATTGGGGTGTTTTTGCCTGTACAGTAATGTGGTTCGGACTAAGAAATGCGCCAAGCACATTTCAAAGATGTATGCAGGAGATATTTTCTCCTTATCTCACTTCATTCATGCAAGTCTACCTCGACGACTTCTCAATCTTTGGGAAGATGATAGCCCATTTGTTTCACTTACGATGCTGCTTTCAGAAGTGTAGAGAATATAGACTCTGCCTTAATCCTAGCAAATCCGTGTTTGCCGTTTCGTGTGGTAAACTACTTGGGCATATCGTATCTGCTCAAGGTATTCAAGTGGACCCCGATAAGATTTCAGCGATTTTAGAAGCCCCGATACCCACAACTCCGAAGGAAGTAATGCGTTTTATGGGTCAAATACGATGGCATGGCAGACACTTACGGTGGATTGCTCACCTAGCAGTACCTCTGAACAAGCTAATCACAAAAACTCCCCGACAGTTTGAATGGACTGAAGAATGTCAAACTACATTTGATCGACTCAAGTATCTCCTGATGCACGCTCCAATTTTACAACCACCGGACTGGGACAATCCGTTCCATGTTTTTGTTGACGCTTCAGATATTGCAATAGGCAGTATTCTGATGCAGCAAACAGACAAGTGGTTTCGCCCTGTTTATTACGCCAGTAGAAGACTTGCGCCTGCAGAAAAGAACTACTCCACCACGGAAAGAGAATGTCTAGGACTAATCTACTCAATCAAAAAATTCAGACATTATCTACTAGGTCGTAAATTTACCTTCCATGTGGATCATGCTGCCCTTGTTTATCTAGTAAGACAGCAGCACTTAGGAGGACGATTGGCACGATGGGTGCTACTTTTACAAGAATTCGATTATGATGTCATTCACCGACCCGAAAATGCACACGCCTTAGCAGATTTCTTATCACGCCTAGATTCCGGTGAAGCTCCGATAGGAATAGATGACACGACTCCTGCGATTTATAATGCTGAACCACTACCGGATGAGTCACCCAACTTAGAAACACCACCTACATACTATGATCAGATTCTAACTTTCCTCACCGAAGGACGCCTTCCAGCCGAGACTGCCAAGGCAGTTCGAAGAAAAATCGCAGTTGTTAGCCGCCGATTTCGGTTAGTTGCTGGAGAACCGTATTATACAGATCATACCGGAATCCTACTTCGCTGTATTCCACCACATGAAGTAAACTCAGTTATCACTTTGGCTCACTCAATTCCTTCCGGTGGCCATTTTGCAGCAGACTTAACTCACCGGAAAATTCTACAAGGAGGACTCTGGTGGCCAACTATGTACAGAGATATCTCACAGTTTGTTAGACAATGCGATGCTTGCCAAAGAACTGGTCAGCCCTTACAACGGCATCTTTTTCCCCTGCAACCCATCTTACCATTAGAACCTTTTCAGAAATGGGGTTTAGATTTTATCGGGCCAATTACACCTCCAGCAGTATCCAGTAACAATCGATACATACTGACTTGCACAGATTACGCAACTCGATGGGCAGAAGCTTGGGCTTTGCGATCTGCTACAGCAGTTACGGTAGCAAAATGCCTGCTCACGGATGTCTTTCCACGATTTGGTTTACCCCTGGAAATTGTCTCAGATCAAGGTACTCATTTTGTAAACAATTTAATGAAGGCTCTCACACAGTCCTTCCAAGTCACACATAAATTTAGCTCTCCTTATTATCCACGTGCCAATGGACTAGCTGAAAGTACAAACAAAGCACTGTTAAATATCCTCCGGAAATTGATCATGGAAACACCGGAAAGATGGGATCAACTACTACCTGCAGTATTATGGGCATACCGAACTACATATAAAGTAACCACAGGCCTGACACCTTTCAAGTTAGCTTATGGCTTAGAAGCTATCGCTCCCATGGAAATAGTCATCCCAAGTTTGCGGGTAGCAATCACTCAGAAGATGCTTCCAGAATCTTCACTGACAGAACGAATGGACGCACTCAGAGCACTCGATGAGCACCGATGGCTCAGTTTTTTAACTATGCGTGAAGTTCAACTAAGACAGGCTAAGACGCACGATCGATATTTGAAGACGCCAATCTTTTCGGTAGGACAGCTTGTACTCTTCTATAATGCAAAATCGGACAGAGCAGCAGGAAAATTCAAACTACGATGGTTCGGCCCTTTCAAGATCTCAGCACGAGTAGGTCCGGCAACTTTTCGGTTGACTACGTTGATCGAAATTCCACTTCCAAAAGTAATTAATGGATCGAAGTTGCGACCGTATTATCCCACGACCAGTACGCCTTAATTATTCGGCGACGAGCCACGTTTTTGTACAAATTTATACGTTTTGCTTTTAGCCGTCTTTTGTACAAATCTTTATGATACCAGCCGCCTCTCCCTACCGATCACTCAGTACGCACGCCAGCATGCAAACCATATCGTTCCCGCACCACACAATGATCCTCACCTCCACACCGTGTTCTACATATTTAAACCCCTGAGTTGCGCCAAAAACCGCTATTGTGTTTTCGTGATTGTGTATTCTGTGTTTTCTGTGCACTGTGAACGCCATGGAAGCTCTAGCCAACTACGCTTCTTTCCGCGAAGGCATCCCTACAGACGTAGGCGAATACCTGAGATGCAGAGGGTTGGCCAACTTCGCTGAGTTGCCTTGGCACTCAGTGGAAACCCATCCCTTCTCCGCACAGATCATTCAAGCCATTGCCCAAAGCTCCGCCACCGCACGACAGTGGGCCTTCCTTTCCCTCCCACACAGAACTGTCATCACCTTCCAAGCCTTCGCCGACGCCTACCGCCTCACCCCGCAAGGTCGCGAAAATGGCCCTACCATCACTGTAGCCCGTATGGCCGAACTCTTTCCCCGTTCCTCATCAAACGAGTACGCCATCCTATGTCGCCCCGAACCCGAGCGATCCGCCCTCCAGTTCCTTGTAGCCATCCTTAACCTGCAGAAACGAACTTATGGCATCTCTCGCCCCTTCTACTCCGCCCTAGATTTAGCTGCCCGTGAACCGGTAAATTTTGCCTCCTATTTCTTCCATAGAATCCATAAAGAATGTGTAGCTATCGTAAAACAGCTCCAAAAGGGTTCTTCCCCCCGCTCTCGCCTTCCACACATCATCTCCTTCCTCTTCCCTACCATCCTCGCCGCGCAACCCCCACCCGCAGGCCCCACACTTCGACACGAAGAGTCCGCCCAACCAATCGAGGACAGCGAAGAAGAAGACGAAGAAATTAATCAGCTCTTCCGTACCAAGCGAATTCGGGTCAGCTCCTCGGAGAGTGAAGTCCAAGGATCCGCCGGAAAAGATCAGGAGACCAAGCCAGACGACCAAGAAGAAACGTACCACGACACCACCACACACATCGAAACATCGACGGAGCAACCAGACCAGCCAGATCAAGCAGAGACGGAACTAGTATCCACAGAAAAAGAGTCGGAGCAGCACCAGGATGAACAGGAATCGGCCACCAAAGCTCTGGAACAACTCATCGACGCCATCAACCAGACAGAAACACTCGCCAAGGTAAACCCCTCAGACACCGTCCTCCCTACATCACCTCCTGCCAAACCCCTACCCCCACCTGAACCACCCCTCCCCCCCACCTATGAGCCCACAGCATCTTCCTCTTCCTCCCCCAACTACTCTCCACCAAACTCCCAGCAACTCCTCACCGACACATCCTCTCAACCTCGTCGTCCTCCACCACCACCACCACCACCGAACGCACTCTCGGAACTTGCCGCCATGGGGCAGTACCTCATCCAGTTATCACACCAGCTACCCGCCCAATTTTCGGCAGCCACGGACCACCTGAAACGCGAATACCAGCACAAGGTAGACACCCTGGAAGCCGACATCGCCCCCCTCCAGGAAGAAATTGATGCCGTAAAAACCGAAAAATCATCAACTGCGGGCACAGCTAGCAGAACTCGAAGCACGAGTTTCGATAGAACAGACGCTAGTACAACAATGAGATGAAGCCCTGGACCAGATAGCTGCTAAAGACAAACTCATACACGATGCACATGAGGAAATTCGGACACTGAAGGCCGCCCTTCAAGAACAAGCAAATATCAACGTCTCTCTCGAAGAACTGATCGCAGACACGAAGCGTCAATTACAAGAAACCACCCAGACGATGCAGGAGCAACAGAAAGAAGCTGCCGAAGTTCAAGAACGATTACGGCGAGCCGAAGAATGTGCCGACGCGGTCAACAGCATTCTCAAAAAACAATTAATAAAGGAAGGCCAATATCAAAAGGATATTGCAAGGACGCGCAGAGAACGAGATTCACTGCAGAAAAGTCTGGCATTCCAAAACCAACAGTTTGAACGCAACGACAACCAGATACGCAATCAGAAGGAGTGCATCAGAGAAATGCAGAACAAACTAGTGGAAATAACGACAGCCCGAGATGCGGCACTAGCCAACGACTTCTATCTCCAGGAGGCTTTTCTTCAAACCCAAGCTGAAATTTTGTTAAATCAAGCCATAGCCCTTAGTGCAGTAAGAACCGACGCCCAATTATTAGAACCTACCACCATAGTACAAATGTTAGAAACCCTCAAAAAGAAAATTACCCGAACATTTAGGCTTGCCAGAAGTATGTATTTAGAAGGTATAGTATCCGAACCGTAGGTACTTGCGGGTACGAGTCCCGAGGACCCGATAATACTAAGTCCGAAAGTTAGTATTAGAAGTCACGATTTTTTGTGCATAATACTTTCACACATGTAAAAGACGTTCCAAGTCCAGCACCAGTCTCCAGAATGATGATTCTTGATTCGAGAATCTCGGTAAGCAGCCTAAAATGTCATATCAGAATGGAATACCATCATTCTAGCGACTGGCAGCTTAAGGTCTCGCACTTATAAATACGAATACCCGGGAACGCACACTTACACCAAACGGTGTTGAGACTACAATCGATACTACATCACAGTGGCTTCGATCGAGCTGGCAAGACACTAGGCGTACGCTGTGTGACTTAGTGTGGAACAAGACTGAAAGACAACGCTCTTCATGGTGGCCGGAAAGGGTGATGAAGCAAGGTAGCGTCAAGGATGGTGCCGATGCAGACGAAAGCAAGACGGGGAGTGATGAAGTGCGCATACAACTGCGGGGAAGAATTGATCATTTCCAGCGACTCGGGAGAAGTGATCATGGCTAGCGATTCGGAAGACGACAGGCGAAACGAACAGGATAATGACGAGGATTTGATGGAGAATATCAAAGAACTTCGACAACATCACCAGAGGATGGGACTCCTACAGTTTGCTAAGTCACCCTGGGGACAGTGGACTTCTTCCGCCACTAGAACAAGTGCGATCAGAAAGGATTGGGGAGTTAATTCCTGGCATGGACCGACAGACAATATAAATGGATATCTCAGCCAGGTGGTGATAGGATACTGTATGGTTACATGACTTCTGCAGAAGACATGGATTCAACAGCACAGAGGGTACTTTGATTCCATACACGAAGCGCTTAAAGCACAAGATCAAGAAAGAGGGCCCAGGTAACAACGAAATCAAGAGTAGATTTTTATTATATGTATAAATCGACATGTTTTTCAGAAGGGCTTAGATGTTCAGAAAACTATTTAAAGGAAGAGCTGCGAGTATCTAAAGTTTTGAGTCCTTGAGGCAACTAGACCAGCTATACGAGTTTGAAGAAATTATGGAGAAAGAGACGACCTACCACGTACAGCGACATATTCGGGATTGGAAGATAGTTGCAGAATCACCCGCAGGATATGGACATTATGAACGATTAACCAGAGTCTTTCTGATGCATAGCCCCAGGCAAAAGGATATCACCTACAGTATTGCACTTGCGGGTTCGAGTCCACCGTGCGTGCCAGTGTTAGACGGCCGCCGAACAACTAACTAGCTTAGTAAGCTACCTATTCCAAGTGGAGATATGTAAAATGATAAACTATGCTAAGAGAAATCAATTTAGCCAATTAAGCTATACCCCCGACTTTTTAGGACTGTAGCAAAAAATGACCAGAGATCACCTCGACGTAGATTTCTCCAAAATGGTTGAATAGAATGTCTTCAAACTTTCATAGCATGTAGATGACTTTGATCGGAATCCACACGCTTCGAATCACTGAATTTGGTGAAGAAGTGACCGAGATATGCCCTTGACAAGTTGACAGACTTTTGAGTAGACTAACAGAGAACTCAGAGATGGACAATGTGAATGTATGTATTAATAAACACTTGTATACAACTCCATTGACATGAATATCATTGCGAAATGGTGTAGAGAGGTGTGGGCTAGAGTGTAGACCTCACACACACTCAAAAATTAGTAATGATAGGCTCGGGAGTGCTCTCTCTTGCCCGCGACTTTTCATGTCCATTTTTATAAGGAATAAGTAAAAATTTGAATTTAAATTCAAACTTTTGGCTCCTTATGATCAAGCTCCTATATGTTAGGAGATATTCCTTCAATCAAGCAACTAATTTTTCCACGAATCCTTTTGGTAGGTGATTACAAGAGATTCCAAGTCAATTTGACTTTTACAATGAGATAAAGTGGTAATTAGCCACTAGCAATGGTTCCTATGCTTCTTCACATATGTAAGATCTTCAAGATATCTTTCAAGACAAATGTGTAGGCTTGTGATTTACACAAACAAATCCCCCTCAAGCCAAAAATTTTGGCTTAAGTCTTCATCTTCAATCTTCAAGTATATCTTGCAATCCAATCATGGATTTGAACCTGCAAAGTTTGGTTCCATCCAAAGCTTTAGTTAAAAAATCTACACATTGCATGTTGGTTGATACATAGGTAAGTTGAATGTCCTTGCTTATCAACTTCTCTCTCACATAATGGTAATGGACCTCTATGTGTTTGGTCCTAGCATGATAAATAGGATACGCTGCAAGGTGAAGAGAACTTGCATTATCTCCAAAGATAATTGGTGACCTAGTATATAATCCCAATTCTGTATACAAGAGCTTAATCCATATTGCTTCTTGTGTGGCATTAGCTAGTCCTCTATACTCTACCTCTGTGGAAGAAAAAGCAACGGTGGGTTGCTTCTTTGAAGACCATGAAATTGGTTTGTCACCTGTAAAAGAAATATATCTAGAAGTGCTCCTCCTATCATCCTTGCATCCTGCCCAATCTGCATCTGAATAAATTTTGATATAAATATCTGAAGTGTAAGGGAAATACAAACCATGGTTCTATGTACCCTTGAGATACTTCAAGATTCTCTTGGCAGCCTCTAAGTGAGGTATCCTTGGCTTGTGCATAAATTGACTTAGCACACTAACACCATATGCAATATCTATCCTTGTTAAGGTAGCATACTTCAAACTACCCACCATACTTTGATAACCTGTAATGTCATTGACTTCATCACCTTCATGGGCACTTAGCTTTAGGTTTACCTCCATTAGAGTGCTTGCTACTTTAGCATCCTGCAAATGAAACTTCTTCGCATTGTCCTGTATATACTTTTTCTGAGTAATATATATCCCTGAGTTAGTGTAGACTAACTCAAGTCCCAAAAAATACTTCAATAGACCAAGATCATTGATCTTGAACTCCTTCATCATTTGACTTTTGATATATCTGATTCCATTGACATCACTACCTGTAATGATGATGTCATCAACATAAACACAAAGGTATATTACCTCTGAATTACTTCTCTTAATGAACAGAGAAGTATCTGCCTTGCTCATGGCAAATCCTTGGTCTTAGAGATATGTAGTTAACATGTAATTCCATGCCCTAGGTGCCTGATTCAATCCATATAAAGCCCTTTTTAATTTGCAAACATATGTTACCTTCTTAGGGTCCTCATAGCCAGGAGGTTGTGACATATATACCTCCTCTGAAATCCATCCATTCAAGAAAGCATTCTTGACATCCAATTGGTACATATTCCAATTTTTTGATGCAGCCACACTTACCAATACTCTGATGGTTGGCATCTTGGCCACATGTGAGAATGTCTCCTCATATTCAATGCCTTGGGTCTGTGCAAAACCCTTGGCTACCAATTTGGCTTTGTACCTATTAATTGTACCATCAGAATTTCTTTTAAGCTTATAGATCCATCTGGATCCTATTACCTTCATGGAGTCCTTCTTGGGTACTAACTCCCATGTGTCACTCTCTTTGAGTGCATCAATCTCCTCATCCATAGCTTCTTTCCATTCTGATTTAGTTATTGCTTCTTCATATGATCCTGATTCTTCATTTGACAAATCTTTGGCAAGATAAACAGAATGTTTAGTAACAAGAGATGTATCATACCTATATCTGATAGGTTTCTTGTTTTCTCTTTGTGATCTTCTAAATGGTTGAGTTGAGGATTCAGGTATGTCTTCAAGCTCCTTCATCTTCATTTTGCCTTTGGACTTCTATGCTTTGAATTCTTCAAGTTTGATAGTAGTTTCATCATCTGAACTTGAGTCTTCATTCTGAGTAGGTTCCTCCTTTTGAAGACTTGGAAATTTCTCTTCCAAATCATAGGGTAACTTAACCTTCCTGCATTCATTCTCATACCAAGAATCATTTTCATCAAAGACAACATCTCTGCTTACCATGAATCCCTTATTGATAGGATTATAAAACCTGTAACCTTTTTTATTTAAATCATATCCAATAAAGATGCATTTTTCAGCCTTTGGGTCTAGCTTACCTCTTATCTGAGAAGGAATGTGTACATATGCTACACATCCAAATATTTTGCAATTGTCAAGTGAGGGTCTCTTACCATGCCATGCTTCATAGGGTATCATGCCATCAAGAGACTTAGATGGTAACCTGTTTATGAGGTAAGTGGCAGTAGAAACACTTTTTGCCCATAGATAGTTAGGTAATTTTTTCTTATTCAACATAGACCTAGCTGTCTTAACAATTAATCTATTTCTCCTCTCAGCTACCCCATTTTGTTCAGGAGAATACCTTGTGGTTATTTCTCTTTTGATGCCTCTGTCCTGCAAGAAGTCTTCAAATTCATTGGAGAAGTACTCACCTCCTCCATCTGACCTTAGCCTTTTCAAATTCCTTCCTATCTGATTTTCAACTAGTGCAAGATATTTTTTAAAGCAATTAAATACCTCACCCTTGAAGTACAATACAGTCCATCTGCTATAATCATCAATGAAAGATACATATTACCTTGATCCTGAGACAGAGGGGTCTTTGCTTGGTCCCCATACATCTGTGTATACAAGCTCTAGATAGTCTTCATGCATGTATCCTTTCTTGGAGAAGGGTAACCTGTGAGACTTCCCAAATTGACAAGCACCACACTTGTAAATCATATGTTGCTTGGATACATTAGGTATCCCAAGCACACATTGATCCTTGCACATTTGTTTCAAAGTTCTTTCTCCTATGTGCCCTAACCTTTTGTGCCAAATCTCAAGCTTTGAAAGTGTTTGATCTTCATAACTGTATAGTGCAATATTCTTTGTATCTTCTAACTCAAAAGTGAAAAGTCTACCTGATTTTTCTCCTTTAGCAATCCTCTTGAACCCATGCCTTGGATCCTCCACATATGCTCCATATTGATTGAATCTAACTTGCGAACCTTTCTCCCTAATCTGACCAAAACTCATCAAATTTTTGGTAATAGTTGGTACATAGAGTACCCTACTCAACAAATTCTGATTTCCATCACAAGTCTTAACATTTCCAACTTTAACTACTGAATGCTTTGTATGATCACCTGTTTGGACTTGATGCTTACCTTTTGGTTCCTCAAGATTAGAAAGTAGTGCTACATTGCCAAACACATGATTTGAGCATCCTGAGTCAATGTAGAATAGGTGGTCATCATTTGTACCTGACTTTGAAGTCATGTTCATGATCAGAAGAGAGCCATCCTGCTCCTTGTAACCCTTCTTGGATTTGAATCCTCCTTGGTAGTTGCCATTGTAATTATTGTTGTAGTTGTTGTTGTAGCTATTGTTGTAGCCTTGGTGATGGTTGAATCTACCTCTTGACTGTGAGTATCCACCTCTTTGATATCCTCTTCCTCTCTGATTCTTGTAATTCCTGAAACACTCATCTGTAGTATGATTTGATAAACCACAAATGTTGCATGGTGAGGAGTTATAAGATCTCCCCCTACCTGGCTTACCTCCTCTGCCCCTTCCTCTTGATGATCTACCTCTCCCTGCATAGTTGGCTTGGGAGGTAGAACCTTCATCTTCCACCTTCTTGGTTTTGCCTTTATGTTTAGACTTCTTATCAATATATAGGGCAGAAGAGTTATTACCTTTGGATGTATCTCCATTTTTGTTGAGCTTTGCTTCATGAGTAAACAATTGTCCCATGAGAGTTGTAAGATCTGAAGTGTGCATGTCCATGTAAAGATCCATGGCAGTGGTGAAGCTTTCCCATTTGTCATCAGCCTTGATCCCATTCATCACTTGCCTTACAATCTGTTCTTCTTCAATCTCTTCTCCTATGCTTGCTAACTGATCTGCTACATCTTTAATCTTGGTCACAAATTCTGAAACAACTTGTTTCGGTTGCTTCCTTAGTGTTGTGAATTCAATCCACAACTGATTTTTTCGAGCCCTTGTGTTGGAGGAAAAATAAGATGACAAGGTTTCCCAAGTGTCTTGGGATGTCTTACAATTTCTAATATGTGGCAGAAGAAAATCACATATAGAGTTGAGTAAATAAGACCTTGCCAATGCATCCTTAGCACACCATGTGTTGAGCTTTTCATGTTCTTCCTTGGTTGGTAATCCTCTTGTTTTGAATGAGGGCAATTCCTCATCTCCTAAGATGTATCCATAGAGACTCCTTCCTTGTAAGTAGGTCTTCATCCTTAAAGAGCATGCTTGATAATTGTTCCTGTCCAATTTGTCAATAAATGAAGGAAAACCATCTCCCATTTTACCTTGACTTGCTCTGATACCACTATTGGGAAAGATGGATGGATGCTCCAAGAGACTAAGTAGGTACTACTAAAACCTGCTTTTTACCAGCCCTCTTTTGCTTCAGACTTGATACGTAGACCTTCTTAGCTTTGCAATGACACCATAAAATGTCCTATGTACTTTGGAAATGATGTGTGCAATGATTGAATCAAAACAGATATCTTTGTAGTTCACAAACTCAAGAAGACCTTTTATTTTTGTCTAGATACCTGCTGGGTATTTTGTTCAGTATGACAAGCACAATAGGAATTGGAAAAATTCCTTTTAGGGGTATCTAATTAGCTAGTAAGCTACCTATTCCAAGGGGAATGATGTAAAATGATAAACTATGCTAAGAGAAATCAATTTAGCAAGTTAAGCTATACCCCCGAGTTTTTAGGACTATAGCAGAAAATGACCAGAGATCACCTCGACCTAGATTTCTCCAAAATGGCTCAATAAAATGTCTTCAAACTTTGATAGCATGTAGATGAATTTAATCTGAATCCAACAAGCTTTGAATCTCTGAATTTAATGAAGAATTGACCGAGATATGCCCTTGACAAGTTGACAGACTTTTGAGTAGACTAATAAAGAACTCAGAGATGGACAATGTGAATGTATGTATTAATAAACACTTTTATACAACTCCATTGACATGAATATCATTGCCAAATGGTGTAGAGAGGTGTGCGCTAGAGTGTAGACCTCTCACACACTCAAAAATCAGTAATGATAGGCTTAGGAGTGCTCTCTCTTGCCCGCGACTTTTCATGTCCATTTTTATAAGGAATGAGTAAAAATTTGAATTCAAATTCAAACTTTTGGCTCCCTATGATCAAGCTCCTATATATTAAGAGATATTCCTTCAATCAAACAACTAATTTTTCCATGAATCCTTTTGGTAGGTGATTACAAGAGATTCCAAGTCAATTTGACTTTTACAATGAGATAAAGTGGTAATTAGCCACTAGCAATGGTTCCTATTCTTCTTCACATATGTAAGATCTTAAAGATATCTTTCAAGCCAAATGTGTAGGCTTGTGATTTACACCAACAGGTTGAAGGTCTTCCCAACTTCCAAGTACAAGGTATGAAGCATTTATGTGAATCTTGTCAACTAGGGAAGCAAGTGAGACTTCCATTCAAGAAGAGTGACTACATAAGCCAACATCCATTGGAGTTGATACATACAGATGTGTGGGGGCCAACCAAAGAGCAATCCATTGGAGGTAACAAGTACTTTGTCACTTTTATGGATGATTGCACAAGGATGGTTTGGGTTTATTTCATCAAAAACAAATCAGATGTGTTTACATGTTTCAAAGCATTCAAGGCAATCGTAGAGAAGGAAACAGGTACATATATCAAGAAGCTAAGGTCTGATGGAGGGGGAGAATATCTCTCCAATGAGTTTTCTGATTTTTTAATGGATCAAGGCATCAAGAGGCAAGTAACATGCAGGTACACACCCCAACAAAATGGAGTAGTAGAGATAACGAATAGATACATTGCCGAGATCGCTAGAGCAATGCTTAATAAGATGAATGTACCTAACATGTTTTGGAGTGATGCAGCAAACACCGCCGTGTATCTAATGAATAGGGCTCCTACCTGAGGGATCCATGGCTTGACACCATATCAAGCCTATTATGGTAAGAAACCTGATCTTTCCCACTTGAAGATATTTGGATGTACTTGTTATGTACATGTGCCAAGTGAATTAAGGCACAAGCTACAACCAAAGGTAGAAAAGTGTGTTTTTCTAGGATATTCAAATGATCATAAAGGTTACAGGTGCTTCAACCCAAACACAAAGGACTTGAGGATATCAAGGGATGTAGCATTTGATGAGCTACTCCCTTGGTATAAGAAGTATGATTGTATGCAGGACTATGAAGAAGAAAAGCATGGACATGACAAAGAACAAATCGACCTAGAGCTAAGCGGCCCAAGGTGTTCCATCAATGAAGATAGTTCAAGCATGAACTCACCATGGAGGGGGAGATCTTCATCAATCTATGAAGCACAATCAATCAACAAAGGCAAAGCAACATTGGTGGAGTTGGATGAAGAAGGTAATGAAGTTGAAGATGATGAAGGACACATGATGGAGAAAGAAGCCACGTCAAAGAAAGAGATCAACTTCCCAATGCAAAGGAGGTTTATTCCTCCAAAAGGTGAAGAAAGGAAGTCTTCTAGAGTTAAGTATCCAACTCAAAGGTTTACTTATGATTCATACATGGCAACGCATTATGCATATATGAACAAAGTAGTAGAAGATCATGAGCCCGATTGCTATGAAGATGCAAGCAGGTACACCGAATGGAAAGAGGCATTGCAAGAAGAGATCGATGCACTTGAGGAAAATCAAACATGGACTCTAGTGCCCAAGAAGGAGAACATGAAGGTAATAGCTAATAAGTGGGTGTATAAAGTAAAGAGGAATTCAGATGGATCTATTTCTAGGTTCAAAGCAAGATTGGTGGCCAAGGGTTTTGCACAAACCTATGGAGTGGACTTTGAAGAGACATTCAGCCCCGTGGCAAAGATGAGCACCATTAGGACACTCATTGCAATGGTTGCTAGCAAAGGATGGAAGCTTTTCCAATTGGATATCAAGAATGCCTTTCTCAATGGAGACTTGGAAGAAGAGGTATACATGGAGCAACCACTAGGTTTTGTTCATAAAGAGTTTCCACATCATGTTTGTAGGTTGAAGAAAGCACTTTATGGCCTAAAGCAAGCTCCAAGGGCTTGGAACCAAAGATTGGTGGACTATTTGATCCAAGTGTGGTTACAATCAATGCAAGCAGATCTATCTCTCTTCATCAAACAAAGAGGAGAACTTGGAGTCTACATGTGTGTGTATGTAGATGATCTTATCATTACAGGTAATGATACAAAGGGCATTGAGGAGATCAAGGCAAAGCTTGGAAAGGAGTTTAGGATATCTGATCTTGGAGATCTTAGGTATTTTCTTGGAATTGAAGTTGTATACAAAGAAGAAGGTATTATGCTCATACAAAGGAAGTATATTCTAGACCTACTTGAAAAGTTTGGGATGCTACATTGCAAGCCTATTTCAAATCCCATGGAAGTTAATGTAAAGCTAAGATCCACTGATGGAGAGCCATTAGAGGATGTAACTTTGTATCGATCTATTGTAGGCTCTTTCAATTATGCCACAATAACTAGGCCTGACATAGCATATGGAGTTGGAGTGTTATCACAATTTATGCATAGTCCAAGGACTACACACTTGCAAGCTGCAAGAAGAATGTTACGATATCTCAAGGCCACTATAAATGAAGGATTGTTCTATTCATTTGATGATGATATGCAGGTCAAAGCTTATTCTGATGCGGATTGGGCCAGTTCCAAGGAGGATAGAAGAAGTACAAGTGGTTACCTAGTCATGCTAGGTAGCAAGATCATCTCATGGATTTCAAAGAAGCAACCCACGATGGCATTATCTTCCACCGAGGCTGAGTATAGAGCTTTGGCATAAGTCACATGTGAGCTAATGTGGATTAAGAAGTTATTTATGGAGCTTAATTTGCAGGTTGACACATATCCAATTTTTTGTGACAACATGAGTAGCATTCATCTAGCATCGAATCCTGTCTATCATGCTAGAACCAAGCATATTGAAGTGCACTATCACTTCATAAGGGAAAAGGTGATATCCAAGGAAGTTTAAGTACATCATATTGGTACCAAGGACCAAGTTGCCGACATGTTTACAAAGGCTTTGGATGGGATGAAGATTTCAAAATTCAAGCAATGCATCAACATGAAGGAGCTTGGATGAGGACGAAGAATTGAAGCTTGAGGGGGAGTGTTAAAAGTCAAGCTTCAAGCTACAAATTCGTGGGGAATCTTTTATGGACATGTGGAGCAATCAAAGGAAGCCAAAAGCCACAAGATTCCATCAAGAAAAGTCACTCAACCACTCGCCAAGTCATCTCAACTAAGTCCTCCAAGTTAGGAGGCTAATTTGCAAAGGTAGTTCCGAGATTTTAGGGGCACACTTCTCACTATAAAAGAAGCATGTATCCCGACTTCTTTTAGGCCATCTTCTTGGAGTTTTAGCTCATGTAAAGTGAGCACTAACTGCTGGAGTTGTGATAAGCAAGCCCCTTTCTTAAGCTAGCCCCTTGCTTGCTTGTTTGTTTTCTTTTAGTAGGCATATCTATGTGTGTGCGCAGGCAGTGTTGCAACTCTCTACCCTTGTGTTGTTAGCATTGGATAGCTACTAGAGTCTATTTTATGCTCATCAATTTTCTGGAGCATTCTCGGAGTAGTCTGGGAGCAACATTTATTTTAGTGAAGTTGTGTGATTGATATCTCTCTCTCTGTGTGTAGGCTCTGTTGGAAATATTTTGCTCTCTATTGTAAGGGCTGGTTCTCCTTCCCTATTTATCCATTTGCTATGATTTTGGTGTCATTGGGTAGCTATTAGAGTGCTCTAAATGTGACCCAAGTTTTGAGATTCATTCTCTGTATACTCTCTGAGAAAATCTTGCTGGAGTGAAGTGAGGTCTCTCCTTGACTAGCAGTTGTGAGCATTCAACTAGCTCATGTTGTAGACACTATTTCTCTTTGTGTAAGAATCCATTTGAAGTGAAATTTGATTTGTTGGAAATCCCTTGGTGTCTACTACATGTCTACAAAAGCTTACTGGAGTTGTCTACATAAGCTCTGAGTAAGAGCATTTTTGGTATGCAGAGGTCAAAGAAGGATACCTCTGGAGGTCATTCGTGGTTCGTCCTTGCTTAGGGGTTGAGATACTTCCCCCATCAATATACATATACATATACATATCCATATACATATGCATATCCACATCCATATAGATATCCATTTGCATATACATATGCATATACATATCCATATACATATCCATATACATATACATATACATATACATATCCATATACATATCCATATACATATACATATACATATGCATATCGATATACATATCCATATCCATATCCATATAGATATAGATATACATATACATATACATATACGTATACATATCCATATCCATATACATATACATATACATATACATATACATATACATACACATATACATATACATATACATATACATACACATATACATATACATATACATATACATACACATATACATATACATATACATATACATACACATATACATATACATATACATATACATACACATAAACATATACATATACATATACATATACACATGTATATACATATTGAAAAAACTTGGAGAAGCTTGTAGAAGGTAGAAAAGTGCGTTTCAAAGCGACGAAGTTTGGTCAAGCCAACCGGAACAAGACCAGCCCTTGAGCTTATGGAGACTCAAATAGACCTTATAGGCATGCGATAAGTGCAAAGAAACACACTATGTACCTTGGAGCATCAAGGAGAATGAGTCGATACAAAACAGATAGGTTCGCGGGTCGACTAGCTCAAAAAACTTACTATCTATGGAAGAGACAATGAACTTCAAATGCCCATAGCGACCAGTGTGATTACAATTAAAAAAAATCCTTTTATGGGAGGGTTGAGTGTATGTAATGCACAAAAGTATAATGAATAAGAAAAATATGCTATAGGAATGAATGCGACATTCACCAGTGGTACTTCCTATTTTTCAGGAATACACAAAGATTGACCCCGAGATAGAAAACTCAGATTTCGCCCAATCTACTGAACCAAATGCTCCGAACATTTATAGGCAGAAGCTAGACACCTATATCTTTCCAATGAATCATCTTGCACTCAATTTGGAGCTCTAGAGAGAGAGCAGTAGCCTCTGCAAGATTACTGTTGGTGAAGAAGATGATGCAGAGAATTGAAGGAGCAAGACAATGATGGTCACAAGTGTATGTATATTGCTTCCATGTAATGTGCAAGTGATTTCAAGTCCTTATATAGCCTCTGGGAGTGTGCTTTTACAAGTTGAATTTGAATTCAAATGAAGGTGGGAATGGTTGTTGGAGGGAATCAATTCACTTTCCTACAATCTAAGAAAAGTGAAGATCTAGTTTGATCTACTTTTAGGTTATTTAATTTGCTTGATTGAATGCAACTTCAAGCACCACAAATTCGTGGGATTTTGGCTCTATCTTTATACCTTTACATGTGTAAAGCTCAAGGCTTTTACAACGGTAAATGAACCATCAAAAATCTCTCAAAAAAGTACAATAAATGAGCATAAGAAAAAGAACTCTCCAATGAATATTCTTTCGACGTGATAGCCTTTGATGTAGATCAAATCCACCTCAAGCATAGTGTAAGCTTGATGTTCCAAAAACTCCCCCTCAAGCTAAAGTATGCTTGGTTCTTCATTTTTGATAGGTTGAATACCTGCCATAGCTATGAATCTACAAAG
The DNA here is from genome assembly GCA_020310875.1 of Ceratopteris richardii. Classification (NCBI taxonomy): domain Eukaryota; kingdom Viridiplantae; phylum Streptophyta; class Polypodiopsida; order Polypodiales; family Pteridaceae; genus Ceratopteris; species Ceratopteris richardii. The sequence continues at coordinate 168,964,577 of CM035412.1, forward strand.
CTTTATTCCATCAAGTGCCTTCGTCATCATATCTGCTACTTGCTTTTCAGTTGGAACAAAAGAAATGTCGATCTCCTTTGCCATGAGCTTCTCCCTGATGAAGTTGTAATGGACTTCTATGTGCTTGGTTCTCGCATGGAAAATAGGATTTGCCACTGGATGCATGGAACTTACATTATCTCCAAATATGTGAGGTTTGGAACTCACAAGTCCGAAATCTGTATACAATGCTTTTAACCATATTGCCTCTTGAGTTGCTATGGTCAAGCCTCTGTACTCTACTTCAGTTGAGGATAAATCAACTATTGGTTGCTTCTTGGAACTCCATGACACTAGCTTCGAACCTGTAAATGCTAAGTAACCAGATGTACTTTTATTGTCATCCTTAGCTCCTGCCCAATCTGCATCTGAATAGATTTTGATATCCAAATCTGAAAAGTAAGGATAGAATATACCTTCGTTGATTGTACCTTTGAGATACTTAAGTACTCTCTTAGCTGCATCCATGTTTGGTCTTCTTGGTGAGTGCATGAACTGACTAAGGACTCCCACACTATATGAGATGTCTGCCCTTGTATGAGTAGCATACATCAAGCTACCTACCAAGCTTTGATACTCTTTAATGTCTTCAATTTTCTCACCTTCATAAACACTTAGTTTATGATTCATCTCCAAAGGTGTACCTGCATGTTTAGTGTTCTCCATTTTGAAGTTGAGAAGAAGATCCTGAATGTATCTTCTTTGAGTCAAATACATTCCTTCATCTGTATATATCACCTGCATACCTGGGAAATATGTGAGATCACCTAGGTCACTGATTTTGAGCTCCTCTTGCATGTGTCTCTTGATCCTTTGAATGCCATTTAGATCATCACCTGTCACAATAATATCATCTACATATACACATAGATAGATAAACTCATTGTGATCCCTTTTGATGAATAAAGAAGGATCTGAGTTGCTAGCTTTGAAGCCTTGATCTTGAAGATATGTAACCAACCTGTAATTCCAAGCTCTAGGAGCTTCTTTCAATCCATACAATGCTTTCTTAAGTGTGCAAACATAAGATGGATGATTATGGTTTTCAAAACGTGGTGGTTGTGACATGTATACCTCTTCACTTATCCAACCATTTAAGAATGCATTTTTCACATCAAGTTGGAGGAGTCTCCAATTCCTTGCAGCAGCTACAATTATCAATGTCCTGATTGTAGTCATCTTTGCAACTGGTGAGAATGTTTCCTCATAGTCTATACCATGAGTTTGTGAGCATCCTTTGGCAAATAATCTTGCCTTGTACCTGCAAACTGATCCATCTGAATTTCTTTTAACTTTATATACCCATTTGCAACCAATTACCTTTTGATTCCGCGACATTGGAACCAAATCCCAAGTGTCCATCTCCTTCAATGCATCTATCTCTTCGTTCATGGCCTTTTCTCAATTAGGGTTTCCCTTTGCCTCTTCATAGGTTGAGGGTTCCTCTGAAATAGAGTCTTTTTCCAAGTATATTGAATGCTTCGTAACAAATGTGGAATCATATCCATACCTTTCTGGTTGTTTCTTCTCTCTTGCTGATCTTCTAGGTGCTTGTTTGGAGCATTCTCCAACCTCTTGCATCTTTGCTTTGCCTCTTGACTTCCATAGCTTGTAATCCCTTTCTCTTTCATCTTGGTCATCGTCTGTATCACTTCTTGGATCTTGGACCTGTGTATCATGCTTGCTTCCTAATTGATGAGAGTCATAATCAAGATCATATGGTAGTGTTACCTTTTGTTTGTCTTCATCATACCAAGAAATGTGTTCTTCAAACACAACATCTCTACTTGTAGTGAATTGCTTGGTTGAAGGATTGAAGAACCTGTAACCCATCTGAGTTGAATCATATCCAATAAACACTACCTTTGTTGCCCTTTCATCTAGCTTACCTCTTATTTGTGATGGTACATGAACATAAGCTAAACAACCAAAAAACTTGCAATGTCCAAGGCTAGGTTTTCTTCCATGCCATGCTTCATAAGGAGTCATACCTTGAAGTGATTTGGATGGTAGTCTATTGACAAGGTACACAGCAGTTGAAATAGCTTCTGCCCATAGATAATGTGGCAACTTCTTCTCTTCAAGCATTGTTCGTGCTAATCCAACCAATGTCTTGTTTCTCCTCTATGCAATTCCATTTAGTTGAGGAGAGTACCTAGTAGTCACTTCCCTTTTGATACCTTTGTCATGCAAGAACTCATCAAACTCTTTGGAGAAGTATTCTCCCCCTCCATCAGATCTGAGCTTCTTTAGTAATTTACCTGTATGATTCTCCACATGTGCAAGATACTTCTTGAAGCAATCAAACACTTCATTCTTACTCTTGATAAAGTATAGAACAGTCCATCTACTATGGTCGTCAATAAATGAGACATAATACCTTGATCCTGCCAATGAAGGTTCTTGACTTGGTCCCCATACATATGTATGTACTAAGTCCAATAAGTTGTTGTGGATGTAGCCTTTGTGGTTGAATGGTTGTCTTTGTGCCTTCCCAATCTGACATGCATCACACCTATTGATCATGTGCTGCTTTGATATGTTCGGTAGTCCTAGAACACTTTGATCCCTGCATATATCCTTCAAGGTTCTTTCATTTACATGAGCAAGTCTCTTATGCCACACTTCAAGCTCACTTAGGGTTTGAGAGCCAAAGTTGAATAGAGCTATGTTCCTGGTTTCTCCTACTTCAAAGGTAAAGAGCCTAGCATGCTTCTCACCTCGGGCTATCTTCTTGAAGCCTTGACATGGATCTTCCACAAAAGCTCCATGTTGGGTGAACCTAACTTGCAAGCCTTTTTCAACTATTTGGCCTACACTTATTAGGTTTTTAGTGATAGTGGGTACATAGAGAACCTTACTCAGAATGTTTGTCCTGCCATTGGAAGCTTTGACATTACCAATCTTCTCCACATTGTGCTTTGTGTCATCCCCTGTTTGCACTTCATGTCTATGCTTTGGACTTTCCAAGTCAGATAGAAGAGCAATGTTGCCTGCAACATGATTCGAACATCCTGAATCTATGTAGAACAAATGATCATCTTCTTTACCTTCTCTGTGGCTTAGATTCATAAGAAGCAATGAGTCTTCATGTGGTTGATCTTTTGAATAATTGTTGTAGTCCCTTCTATTATAGCTTCTATTGTTATTGTTGAAGTTGTGTCCACCTTTGCCTCTATTGTTGCCATATCCACCTCTTCCAGTTCCTTTCTGGGTCTTCCCATTGAACCAGTAATTCTGAGTGGTGTGGTTGTTCTTATCCCATATGGCACAAGGTTGAACATTCTGACCTTTGGCTTTGTCTTGCTTTGGTCCTTTCTTCTTCCCTTTCCACTTGCTCTTGCTTGCGAAGTTGGCTTGGGAAGTCTCTTATTCATCTTCTTCCTTCTTCTTGCCTTTCTGCTTCTTATCCTTCTTATCTGCATATAGAGAACTAGTTGAATTACCATGATAGGAGTTACCTTCCTTTATGCTATTGTTGGCTTCTTGATTGAAGAGTTGTCCAAGAAAGATGTTGAAGTCTGGAGTTTGCACATCCATGATGAGATCATAAGCCGTCGTGAAGGATTGCCATTGCTTATCATTTCGAATGCCGTTGAGAATTTGCCTCATGGTGACCTCTTCTTCAATCAGCTCTCCAATCGATGCTCACTGATCCGCAACCTCCTTGACCTTGGTAACAAACTCTATGATGTTTTGTTTAGGTGTCTTCTTCATTTGGTTGAACTCGTTCCAAAGATGATTCTTTCTCGCTTTGGTAATAGCAGAAAAGAAAGTCTCGAGGGCATCCCATGTCTCTTGAGATGTCTTGCATCCTCTAATATGTGGTAATAGAAAGTCAGAGATAGAGTTTAGTATGTACAACCTTGCTTGAGCATCCCTTGCGCACCAAAGTGTGAGCTTATCTATCTCCTCTTGTGTAGGTCCTCCTTTGGATCTTGGAATAGGCATAGCTTCATCACCTGCTACAATTCCATAAAGATTTCAACCTTGCAAATATGCCTCCATTCTGATTTTCCAAGCCGCGTAGTTGTGTCGATCAAGCTTCTCGATCATTGAGGGAAAGCCGTCATCCATCTTGATCTAGCTCTGATACCACTGAAAGAACTTGGAGAAGCTTGTAGAAGGTAGAAAAGTGTATTTCGAAGCGACAAAGTTTGGTCAAGTTAACCGGCACAAGACCATCCCTTGAGCTTATGGAGACTCAAATAGACCTTATAGGCATGCGATAAGTGCAAAGAAACACACTATGTACTTTGGAGCATCAAGGAGAATGAGTCGATACAAAACAGATAGGTTCGCAGGTCGACTAGCTCAAAAAACTTACTATCATAGAAGAGACAATGAACTTCAAATGCCCATAGCAACCAGCGTGATTACAATTAGAAAAAATCATTTTATGGGAGTGATACACATAGGGTTGAGTGTATGGAATGCACAAAAGTATACGGAATAAGAAAAATATGCTATAGGAATGAATGCGACATTCACCGGTGGTACTTCCTATTTTTCAGGAATACGTAGAGATTGACCCCGAGACAAAAAACTCATATTTCTCCCAATCTACTAAACCAAATGCTTTGCAAATTTAAAGGCATAAACTGGACACTTATACCTTTACAATGAGTCATCTTGCACTCAGTTTGGAGCTCTGGAGAGAGAGCAGCAGCCTCTGCAAGATTACTGTTGGTGAAGAAGATAATGTAGAGAATTGAACGAGCAAGACAATTATTGTCACAAGTGTATGTATATTGCTTCCATGTAATGTACACATGATTTCAAGTCCTTCTATAGCCTCTAGGAGTGTTCCACAACTTTTACAAGCTGAATTTGAATTCAAATGAAGGTGGGAATGGTTGTTGGAGGGAATCAATTCACTTTCCTACAATCTAGGAAAAGTGAAGATCTAGTTTGATCTACTTTTAAGTGATTTGATTTGCTTGATTGAATGCAACTTCAACCACCACAAATTCGTGGGATTTTGGCTCTATCTTTCTACCTTTACATGTGTAAAGCTCAAGGCTTTTACAATGGTAAATGAACCATAAAAAATCTCTCAAAAAAATACAATAAATGAGCATAAGAAAAAGAACTCTCCAACGGATATTCTTTCGACGCGATAGCCTTTGATGTAGATCAAATCCACCCAAGCATAGTGTAAGCTTGATGTTCCAACACATCTACATATACATAATATATACACATATACATATATGTATACATACACCTATAGATTTACATATAACTATACATATACATATACATATACATATACATATACATATACATATACATATACATATACATATACATATACATATACATATACATATACATATACATATACATATACATGGGGTGGCAGAAAGGAAGAATAGATACATAGGAGAAGTGGCTAGATCTTTCTTAAATGAAATGAATGTTCCTAACTCTTATTGGGTGATGCAACAAATACAGCCATATACATTATGAATAGGTGTCAAACCTCAGGAGTAGATGGAGTTACACCTTATGAAGCTTGGTGTGGTAAGAAACCCAACCTTTCACATCTCAAAGTATTTGGTTGTGTCTGTTATGTTCACATACATCTAGAATTGAGACACAAGTTAGACTCGAAGGTAGATAGGTGTATATTTCTTGGATATTCTTCAGAGCAAAAGGGTTTTAGATGCTATAATCCTTGCACCAAAGAGCTTAAGGTATCTAGGGATGTAATATTTGATGAGTTGTTGCCTTGGTATGGTAGCAAAGATGTGTTAGAGGTTGACGATGAAAATGAAGCCGAGAATAAGTTCAAAGGGCAACAACAATGCATGGAGATAAGTGTCCCAACCACTTCAAGCACACCATCAAAGGAGAGTAATACATCAACTTAGCATGGAAGGACAAGGAATGAAGCTCATTCAAGTGAAGGAAGTAGCAAATGAAAGGAAAAGGCAAATGACAAAGACCATCGATGGGTAGGCATGGAATCTACAAGTGACAAAGATATGGAAAAATTAGAAACTCTAGGATTTGAAACATCTAAACCAAGGAGGACGAGATTCCTACCTCCTAATGGTAAGGTGAGATCCCTGCTCAAAGGTTAACTTATGATTCATTCATTGCAAGACACTATGCCTACATGAGTCAAGTTATAGCTTGTGAAGAACCTAACTTTTTTGAAGAAGAAAATAAGCATAGGGAATGGATTGAAGCCATGGAGGAGGAAGTCAAAGCACTTGAAGAAAATGATACTTGGTCATTGGTGCCAAGAACAAAGGACATGAAATTCATTGGCAACAAATGGGTGTACAAGGTAAAGAACCATGCAGATGGGAGCATCTCTGGGTATAAAGCAAGGCTGATAGCCAAAGGGTTTGCTCAAACCTATGGCATAGACTTTGAGGAAACATTGAGCCCAGTAGCTAAGATGTCCACCATCAGAAGTTTGATTGCAATTTCAGACTCAAAAGGTTGGAAGATGCACTAGTTGGATGTGAAGAATGCTTTCCTAAAGGGAGAGCTTGAAGAGGTAGTCTTCATGGACCAGCCCCAAGGCTTTGAAGATGAGATATTTCCACATCATGTATGTAGGCTAAAGAAGGCTCTTTCTCGACTCAAGCAAGCCCCATGAGCTTGAAACCAAAGACTTGTGGACTAGTTGGTAAAATGTGGATACATTCAAAGTCATGGAGACCCATCACTCTTTGTCAAGAAGGAAGGTAGCAAAATTGTTTTCATTTGTATATAAGTTGATGATTTGCTCATTACAGGAGATGATGGAGCCAACATCAAGGACATAAATAAGAAGCTTGGATGTGAGTTTAAAATCTCAGATTTTGGGTTTTTAAGTTAATTTCTTGGGATTGAAGTATTATATAAAGAGGAAGGTATATACTTGATGCAAAGGAAATACATTCTTGATGTTTTGAAGAAGTTTGGCTTGTGTGATTGCAAGGCCATTTCAAATCCATAAGAAGTAAATGTTCAACTAAGTGCTCATGAAGGTGAAGAAGTGAAGGATGTGACCATGTATAGGTCAATAATTGGTTCTCTCTTGTATGCTACTATGACAAGACTTGATATTGCACTAAGTAGTTGGAGTGTTATCTCAGTTTTTGCAAGCACCAAGAGTACCTCATCTTGTTGCAGCCAAAAGGGTACTTAGGTACCTCAAAGGATCAGTGAATGAAGGTCTATATTGTCCATTTCATGATGGATTAAATGTACAAGCTTATTGTGATGTTGATTGGGCAGGTTCCAAAGCTGAGAGGAGGTGCACTAGTGGATATGTTATCATGCTACGGAAGAAGAACATCTCATGGATGTCAAAGAAACAAACAATCGTGGCTCTTTTATTTATCAAAGCCGAGCATAAAGGCTTAGCACAAGTTTCATGTGAGCTTATGTGGCTCATGAAGTTGTTTGTTGATCTTGATTTGCAGGTTAAGAAAGTCAATTTATGAAGCATGAAGAAAGTACATGTTTAGAAGATGAAGACTTCTATACATATGTACATTAATATAGAGTTAGCTCACTTATACCTTTTGTATGGTCATAAGCTTGTACATATATGCCTATATATACAAGTAAAAAGTCAGGGAAAATATGAGAGAGCAAGAGATTAGAAGAATTAGAAGTTATTAGACACTTTAGAAGTGAGGAAGTTATCTCTCATCAACTGATGTAAAATTTTTTGAAATAGATGAAAAGTTGCACCCGATATTTTCTGAGTTCTCCTTCTGTGCTTGATCATTTCAAGAATCCTTTTGTAGGCATCTAACTCCATAGTTAATGATTCTATGGTTAAAGTTTGAGAGCCTAATTGTAAATAAGCTGAGAGAATTGGGTGTAGGAACATTTACATATGTAAATGTGAAGAAGTGAAGTTGCAGTAGGCGCAAAATTCGATGCTAATGGTCAGTTCTCCTTCCACAGTGTAAAGTTTTGAGCAATCAAGCACTCATTATTTAAGGTAGAATGCAAGCTACCTATGGATAAAAGCATTTGAATAAACGGGTTATAATTTAGGAGAACTATGTGTTAAAAGTTACAGGTGTCAAAGTCAATTGTAAAGAAGTATAGTTTTAGACATAGGTGAATTTTTTAGATCATTTTTCAAGATCTACTGAGTCTTTTGAAATGAACTAACTTGGAGAAGGTGCCCAAACTATAGACAACACCTTGTGCAAAGTTTTATAAAAACTTTACACATTTGATGAGTCAATGACTAAGATATGTGCATCAGACTTTTTGAGTAGATACTCTCTTCATAGTTTGTTCAATATTTTGATAATTGAGTATTGATCCTCCAAATTGGTAAATGTTTTGAGTTGTTCTTGATATAGAGGTGCTATAAAATCAAGGATAACTTGTTCTTTTGGAGATTAACACCTCCACCAATGGTATCAGAGTAGGAATCATCAAAATTGAAGAAAGGAGGACCTCAACTACTGCAGTCAAGAATTCAATACTTGAAGGTTCAAAAGCTGAAAGCTTGAAAGCAAAGCTTGAGAAGGAGACCAAAAGATATCAAGAAGATCAAAAGGAACTTCATTCGAAGTAAAGGTAACCTTATTTCTCATAAAGGTTGAAGAATTTAATACACAGGTGAAGAAAGGATGGGAGATTCTCTTCTGATAGAGAAATTGGATAGAGAAAACTATCCAGCATGGTCAATGAGGATGGAAGCTCATCTTATAAGCAAAGACGTGATAGGCTACATCACAGGTGAAGAAGAAAAGCCACAATTCAGAGATCCTAGTGTTCCAACTAGGGATGAACTATCAGATTTGAAGACTTGGATGAAGAGAGATGCTCAAGCTAGGAGCATTATCTACATGGGAGTTAATGACTACTTTCTGCCTCACATTAGAGGTCTTGAGAGTGCAAGTGATATATGGAATGCTTTGGAGGAGCATTTCCAAAATACTACAAAGTCAAGGAAGGCATCTTTATGGGTAGAGTTTACCACATTTAAGAAGAAGGCTTCTCAATCCATCTCTGATTATGTAACAAGGATGGACATTGCAGATGCATTAGGAGCAGTTGATGAAGATATTGAGGAGGATAAATTGGTAAGGAAAATCCTTACAGGTTTGAGAGGTGATGAGAAATGGAAGCCATTCATTTTGTCTACTGAATTGTCACTAGATCATTTACTCTTGATTTAAATCAGTTGCTAGGACACATGCTAACCTTTGAGCATGATGTCAATGGTGAAAGTGATAAGAGTGCAGGTCAAGCAATGTATTCAAAGGATAAGAAGAAGAATAGGAAAGGGAAGCAACAAGCAAATGAAGATGAAGGTACAACTAGCCAAGCTAACTTCCTAAGAGGAAGAGGAGGTGGCAAAGGTAGAGGAAGAGGTGGAAGCAATAAAGATGGAGTCAAAGCTTGTTGGATTTGTGGTAAGACAAATCACTTAGCTCATGATTGTTGGCATAATAATCAGAATAATGGTGGATATAATCAGAACTTTAATTCAAGAGGAAGAGGTGGCAGAAATCAAAGAGGTAATTTGAGAGGTAGAGGTAGTAGAGGTTACTTTGGAAGAAATGCAGGTAGAGGATTGCAAAGCCAATCCTACAACAATACCTACTACAATTATACTTCAGATCAAAAGGAGGATTCAACCTTGATCATGAATGCAACTTGTGAAATGCAAAGTGAAGACCAAAGAGTCTTCTACATTGACTTAGGGTGTAGCAATCATCTGAGTGGCAACATAGCCTTGATGACTGATTTGGAGAATAAGGTAACTAATCATGTAGTTCAAACAGGTGATAATACAAAGCATACTGTGAAGTCAATTGGATCAGTGAAGGCCAAGGATGGAAGTACTCTCTTGAGTAAGGTTTTGTATGTTCCTACAATTCCAAAGAATCTAATAAGTGTAGGGAAAATTGTTGAAAAAGGTTATGAAGTAAGGTTTACTAATGAAGGAGTTTTTGTGGAAAACCCTAGCAATGGGTATAATCAAATTGTTTTAGGGAAGAAAGAAGGAAGACTCTTCACATTGAAGATTCAAGGTAATGTTGGTCATGCCTTGTTCACTTATGGAGGACATAAGATCTCTGAGTTATATCTTTGGTACAAAAGGCTTGGACATTTTAATGAAAGAGGTATTAAAGATATGGTTAACAATGGTTCAGTGCTTGGATTGCCTAATGTTGCAGGTCAACATATGACATATAGATGTGAGGCATGTCAATTAGGTAAGGCTCATAAGAAATCTTATTCCAAGCATGGTTTCATGTATTCAGAGAAGCTTGATTTGCTACACACAGATGTGTGGGACCATCAAAGAATTTCAGTATCAATGGTTCAAGATATTATGTGATCTATGTTGATGATGCTACTAGGTGGATCAGTATTTATGTGATCAAAGATAAATCAGAGCTATTCTGTACATTCAAGCATTATCATGTGTATGCAGAAAGAATTATAGGTCAAAAGTTGAAGAGACTAAGGTCAGATGGAGGGGGAGAGTATTTCTCTAATGATTTTAGTGATTACTTATGGAATTCAAGTATAAAAAGAGAGGTTACTTGCAGGTACTCTCCTCAACAAAATGGTGTAGCAGAAAGGAGGAATAGAACTCTTGTTGAGTTTGCAAGATCCATGATGAAGGAGAAAAATTTCCCAAATTATTTGTGGGCTGAGGCTGTAAATACAACTACATATTTGGTCAATAGATTACCATGTAAAGCTTTGCAGGGTATGACACCATATGAGGCATGGTGGGGTAAGAGACCTACCTTAGATCATTGCAAAGTGTTTGGTTGTTTGGCCTATGCATATGTGCCATCTCAGTTGAAGGAACTTGGTTTTCAAGTATCCAAAGCAGATAGTAGCTTGCTTGTCAAAGCAAGTGATGATGGGTTCATTTACATGTGCATATATGTTGATGATATAATTCTTACAGGTACAGATGAGAAGGGCATACAAAGCCTAAAGAAACAAATGGAAAAAGAGTTCAAGATTAGTGACTTGGGAGACTTCTCATATCTTGTGCATGGAGATCTCATACACTCAACATGGAGTGTATGTAACTCAAGAAAGGTATTTGAAGAATTTTTTGATCAAATTTAAAATGGAAGATTGCAGGGTAGCACCTACTCCAATCGAGGTGAATCATAAATTGAGCAGATATGAAGGAGAAGAATTCAAGGACATGAAGTTGTATCAAAGTCTGGTTGGTAGCCTTATCTATGCTACATTAACTAGGCCTGACTTGTCATACGCAGTTGGAGTGTTGTCTCAATTCATGCATTGTCCTAGGAAAGAACATTAGGTTGCAGGACAAAGGGTATTGAGGTACATTAAGGGTACACTCAAAGAAGGTTTGTATTATGGTTTTACATCAGATACAAACATCAAGATATATAGTGATACAGATTGGGCAGGTAATCTTGATGATAGGAGATCAACATATGGATACTTGTGTTATGTGGGAGATAAGCTAATCTCTTGGTGTTCTAAGAAGCAACACATAGTTGCTTTATCATCTATAGAGGCACAGTATAAAGGTATGGTTGAAGTTGCAAAGGAAGTCATATGGCTAAAGACTCTTATGAAGAGTTTTCACATCATTCAGAGTACACCCACTATTCATGGAGATAACATGAGTTCATTGTATCTAGCTGCTAACCCTATTTTTCATGTCACGACTAAACATACATATACATATACATATACATATACATATACATATACATATACATATACATATACATATACATATACATATACATATACATATACATATACATATACATATACATATACATATACATATACGTATACATATACATATACATATATGTATACATATACATGTACATGTACATGTACGTATACATATACATATGCATATACATATACATATACATATACATATACGTATACATATACATATACATATACGTATACATATACATGTACATGTACATGTACGTATACATATACATATACATATACATATACATATACATATACATATACATATACATATACATATACATATACATATACATATACATATACATGTACATATACATATACATATACATATACATATACATATACATATACATATACATATACATATACATTTACATATACATATACATATACATATACATATACATATACATATACATATACATATACATATACATATACATATACATATACATATACATATACATATTGTAGCTCAGTGATGAGTAGCACCTCCTTTAATTTCAATCCGGGAAGACGTGAGGATCGTATGAAGACCTCAAACAAGTGATGGCACAAATGTATGAGTGAGAAGCACACTAACATGTACACACATACACACACACGTGCACACAAGGCAAGAGAAAGATAAAAACAATGGAGTTCTTTAGATCACTCAAAAGTCTCATACAAGTTCAAATCTATAACAAGCTAACCTCAAAAATGAGCTCTCTAGCTCTTTTCATAGTTTTTGACTAGCTTTGGCCCTGTCTAGACCTAGTGTCCGGCCTAGTTAAAAATTAGGTTCTAGGGCATATTTGAGGTCTCAAACGGAGTCTAAAAAATATGAAAATTGATAGATAGGTACTTTAAATGCTCCTCAAGCTCAAGGACTCTTAGGATTGCACAAAACGGAGATACATAAATATGAAATGGTATTTACAATGGCTTTTAGTGATGAAAATCACTATGTTTGTAGGGATTTCTTCTGAAGATTTGACATACACTTTGTGGAGCTCCCTACTTGCTCCTTCTTCTGGTGTGTCCACCTCTTTGATTTGCTCCTATGCTTTGTCCTTGACCTTCAGCTTCATAAAAATGACAGGCCTATTTGCCAGATCTGCGTTGACTGCTTTGCCTACTTGTTCCTTGCTTTGATTCCCGTCTTTGGCTTCCTTGTCTCATGAGTCCTTGACTACCCTGACCACTACCAACATTTCTCCCCCCTCTCTCACGTGTTTCGTCTCTGACAGACCATTGTTTGGCTGAGCATTTCACATAATATTCAACCACATCAGTGGCTAAGTGGTGCTCTGCTAGCCTCAACCCCTTTGCTAAATCTATTTGGAGGGCATCCCAATCCACTAGACCTGGAACATCCGGGTGTGGCAAACGCAGTTGTTCCGAATGTAAGGTTCGCTCCGTTGCAAAGAGGTGGAGAAGGTGGGAGTGTCGGGGAACAAAGATTTGAGAGTGGTATTCCCAGAATCCTGTGATGAACATCTCTTCAATTGTTTGCTTGTAGCAGGCTGGGAGGTATTTAATTCGTGCGTGCCAAGGGTTTGTACTCATATCGTAGACCAATTCGAGGTTACCTATTGTGAATCCAACTCCTGAGAAATGTGGATCTTTAATATTTTTGAAGGTTGTGAAGGTTACCAGAATCAAATCGAATAGTTTCATGCACATCCCAAAGGGAAAAGTCCAGGTCCAGATGGCCTCACCAATGAGTTTTTCAAGTCCTTCAAACATGAGGTGGCCACCCCACTTCGTTTGGTGTGGCAAGAGGCTCTCTCCTTCGGTGCCCTCCCTAAGTGTCTTAATAATGGCATCATCAAGTTAATCCACAAAAGGGGAGATAAAAACAAAATTGAAAATTGGCGTCTGAATACCATGCTCCAAACAGGATACAAGATAATTGCAAAAGTTATCGCCAAAAGAATCTCTTGTCATTTAAAGTCATGGCTCTGTGAGGACTAGAAAGGTTTTATCAAAGGTAGATCTATACTTGAAGCAATTGCCGATATTTGGGAAGGCCTTGCTTTTGCTGAGGAGTTTGCTCAAGATATGGTATTCATTAAGATCAACTTCGACAAAGGGTATGACAGATTGGAATGGGACTTTATTCTTCAATCATTGAAAGACCTTGGATGCAGCCAAAAAGTTCATGAAGATGGTTTCCACTCTTCTTGGAAACGCTTCAACTAGAATAAATATCAACGGTAAGCTCTCTGAGCCCATTTGTTTAAAAAGATCAATTAGGCAAGGCTGCCCTCTTGCTCCATTACTCTTTGCTATCGCCTCGAATGGACTCAGTCACCTATTAAAGCATCACATGGACGCTAGCAGTCTCAAGGGTCTTTCCCTACCTCTAAATCACGGCCAAATGATTGCGAGACTTTTTGCTGATGATATGAATGCCTTTGTGCATAACGATATAAACAGCATTGAGGTGTTTTGGTGGTGCCTCGACATCTTTTGTATGGCATCAGGTTCAAAAATTGACCATGGGTACCCCCTCCAAATTGGGTGCCTGGAGAGAGAGGAATTCCCATGACATATGTGGAGATTGTGGAAGTTGGGGTGGTCGTGTCATGGGGCGAAGTGAATTGTGCAATGAGAGGTGATGAGTGTGGTGATGGTGGTGCCTCATGATGCTCTTCCATCTATGTGGTATCTCTTGGTGTCAATACATCTATGTGGATTTGCTTTCCGGAGTGAGGGGACCAGGTAGGCACTCATTTTTCAAAGCGATGAATGTAAGCCATAGCCAAATGAATGGCTTCATCCAGGCCAAGCGCATCCGCATGAAGATTCTTGGACTCAATAAATATTTCATCTATGCCTTCCTCTCCTAACATTTGTCTTATCAGTATCTTCCCTATTTCCAGTGACAGCTTGTGATGCTCCTGGACCCGCTTCATGGTTTCATACAATCTTTTTATTTGTGTCGTGTAGGTTGGGGCACCAGCTAGTGCTGAGGTATCTTCTTGTTCCTGGTCATATTCCTTGTCTGCTTCCTCTTTAGTCCCTTCTTCATTTTCATCTACTTCCACTACTTCAGGTTGTGTAGGAGCTGAAGTTCCTGTGGTTGGTTGAACTCCCCTGGTCTGCTCTTCCTCCGTCTCAAGATTGGCCTCATTAATCATTCGGGCAATTTCTTCATCTGTCAAATCATCCAGGGTGTAGCCTTGTGGGAACTCCAAGTCCGATGGAATTGGAGGGAAAACCAAATTGGGTCCTTCTGCACTTTGTCTAGGTAAGCGAATCGTAAATGGACAGACACGTCTGGTCTAAGGTGGTGTCACCTCTGGTGTGAGGGTGGCACCCCTTGCTTGTGCATAGGGTATTTGAACAACACCCCTCATCTTCTTTGAAGGTGGCCCTATTGTTGATAGCCTTCTCTGGAATTCTTAAGCTCTGGACCACACTAGGGCTCTTTGAATAGGCACATCATTAGCTAAGCATCTGTAAATGATCCTCGTTAGCGCGTAGCATCCATGAAGCACATTCTTATGTTTCTTATTCCAGCGTTGATGTGCTAAATGGATTTGGTCTATGATCCAATGGGATAGATTGATTGTGAGGTTTTCTATCTCTGCTAAGTACAAGCTAAACCAAATTCTTTTCGGTGGCATGGTGAAGTGCTCCTGAGCTGGGAAGGTGAAGTGTTGCATGATCGTGCGTAGGTGGAGGGTGATGGTCGGCGTCATAGATACCATATCTTTTAGCTTTTTGAGATCTTTGTGCTTCATTCTCCCGGGAATCAATGTTTCTTTCTCTGTGGGGATGTGCATACCATGCATATCCAAGGCCTCTCGTACTAAATTGAGGGTAAGTTTAAATCTTTTCAATTCATGGCCTGGTGTTAGCGATGGGAGAACAAATGTACTATCTCCCCCTTTGGCTCTACTAGGGGTGATCATGCTAATCAAGTAGGATCAGCGTAGAAAATCAGGCTTAGGTAAGAGTGCTCTAAAATAGCTATCCAAGCCTGCCTTTGTCCATACAGATCTCATTACTTTTGCATCCTGATATTTCTCGAATTCATGGGTGAAGAAATGATACCTTCCCCACTTTCCATTAAATTCTAATTCAGCTTCCCAGAAGTATGTGCCTTCTCCTAATGGGCCTGCGATATCACTGAACCAATGTGCATGTTTGCGAACTTGTGATGTGTGCCCCTGTGGAGGGTTTTGAATGGGAAGGACATGCACCACCCTGAGTTCTTGAGGCCTCTTGGTGAGTTGTGGTTCAAGGAGGAGAGTTTCAACATCCACAATTTGTGCTGGATCCCGCCTGAGAGTTGGTGCCTCCTGCTTCCGCCATATTACTGCTTGTTTGTTGGTTATGTGAGAATATAGAAGCATGAGTTAACATTGTAATGGACACGATAGAACATTTTTGGACCCCGTTACAACATTAACATAAGGTTAGTGATAGGTTGGTAGGTTAGTGAGTGCTCAGTGATTGTGTGTGTAGTTAGTGAATGAATAGTCCTATGAGCTAAATGGAAAGATGCAGTGTAAGGATGATGTAGTTAGTAGGTGGAGGTGAATTTACAAATGGGGGTCGGGGGTTTATTACAAGCTTTGGGTTGCCAAACACAGTGGATGGCTTTCGGTTTTGACTTTGTGGAGACTCTGGAGGGCTTTATAAGAGTGTCTGCTTGAAAATGAAGCTTTTTAGGGACCCATTTACAAGTGGTTCTGCTCGTGCTCATGGGCGAATACATGTTTGTGTGTGTCGAATAAGAGTGGGTATCAGCTGTCCGAGTGAGTGAACCATGTTGTACATGGTGCGGTCTGTGTGTAGCTATTTGTGCCCGCAAGCAAACCTTAGGCATCCAAATTTGTCTTGATTTAACCTTCATTGACTTCTTGGGTACCCAAATAGATTTCACTTTAGTAGACATATTTTTGAAAGACTTCCCATCGTATCTTTGACTTCTTTTTTGATACAATCATCCCTCTGCATCACATAGTTTTGGACAAGAATAGCATCGTCATCTTCATGTGTACTCCTGGAAGGACCAGGAGTTGCTGCCTTTCCTAGTTCCTTGAGTGCTTTATTTTCTAGCTCGATTGTAATGTGATTCTGATTTAGCTAGACCTGAAGAAGTCCACTTCTTAGGTTTAGGTTGACTGCATGATCATATATCCAGTCTTGACCCAAGACAAGAGGCTCAGTGAGGTCCTCGTCTTGACACACTAGTACCTTAACTCTCATTAGAACATCTTGAATGTAGATGGGAAGTTCCACCTCACCCATGCAAGGGGTTTCCACACCTCCCAATCCTATGAGATATGCTTCTATAGGATCGACACTTAATTTTAACTTTTGACAGTAAGAAAGTTTAATAGCACTAGTGGCTGCACCTGAGTCAATCAAGGCTTGTACAGTTCTTGCACTATTTCCTTGTCCTATTTCTAAGGTTACAAAAGGATGTCGGTCAATTATTCTATTGGAACTTACACTTGAGACTTCGCACATAGCCATATGATATCCTGGATCTGCATAGACATCTGTCCTAGGCTCATCTCTGCCCTATCTCCTCAATTTCATTATGCAGATGCGTTCCATTGCTTTTGCATGTGCTTCTTCTCGAATTCACTTCTCCTCTTCTTTACGTTTCCTTGCAGTAGTGAGTCAATTTAAAATCTCCTCCGTGAGAGGTTCCTGGTATAATTTGACTAGGCATCCGCTAATGTAACTGGGGAGCACATCGCCTTCTAGAGTGGCTAATTGAACTGCTCCACTCGTTGAGATCTATTGATAATCATTGGTCCATAGCCTCTCTTCTCTAATTTCCATGCATGTTGCTTCAAGGTGTAGAATAGGACTAGGTCTCTTGCTTTCAAGCCCTTATCCTTCACATGTGCATCAAAATATGCTTTTTGTCTTTTCTTGGTTGCATACATTCCTGGTGCGGCTCTTAATATTGTTTCACCTAGTCATTCGAGGTCAAAGATTCTAGAGGAGAGTTCATGGCCTGTCCAATCATGCTCTTGTGCTACTTTCAAAGTAGGTATCAAAAAGTCCAATGGTAGCAGTGCATTTTGGCCAAATACCATCTGAAAGGGTGTGGCTTAGAGTACCGTTTTATAGGCGACTCTGTATGCCCAAAAAGCATGGTGTAGTTGTTTGTCCCAATCAGAGCGTTTATTATTCACTAACTTAGTTACCACATTACAGAGAATATTATTGGTGCTTTCGCCTTGCCCATTAGCTTAGGGGTGATAGGGTGCAGACTTCTTGTGTATCACCAAGAACTCTTGAAGAAGTTCAATGACTTCATTTAAGAAGTGAGTGCCTCTATCACTTACTAACTCTATTGGTAGTCCATATCTGGTAAACACATTCTCAAATAAGAACTTAGTTGTCATTTGAGCATCTTTCTTCGTTGTAGCTTTCACTTCTACCCACTTGGTTAGATAGTTTGTGGCCACAATAATGTGTTCAGCGTATGAACCCTTGGCTAGGGGATTAATAGGACCTACAAAGTCTATTCCCCACTTAGAGAATGCATGTCCACCCATCATAGGTTTCAATGGCATCTCATCCTTACATATAGGATACTAAGTTCGCTGACAGACATCGCACCTCTTCACATAGGTATGTGCATCCATGTGGAGGGTTGGCCACCACAAACCTACAAATAGCATTGCCTTGATCACCCGATCTGGTCCAAAATGTCCTCTTGCTACACCCTGGTGAGCAGTTTCCAAGATCTTAAGATATTCTTTCTCATGGACACATAATCTAAGATACCCATCTTTTCCTCCTCTGTATAGATTATCTCCAATGAGAGTATAGTCTAACGCTTCTTGTTCTAAACTTCTTTGCCTAGCCAAGGTCATATCTTGGGGAACTATTTTCGTCCTCAGAAAGGCTACTAATGGTTCGCTCCAATCTCGTATTAGAGACGCTTGGTACAATGTAGCATGCTCCACTGGTGGTCTAATACGACAGAATGGGCATTCCTTGCACAACTTGTGTACATCTGCTTCCATAGTAGGCCAATGCACTCAGAGTCTCCTTAGTGTCTGTAGGGTTTGTTGCCTTGAGTAATGTTGCTCTAATGCACCTACATGTGCTAATTGCAACCACTTAGCTTGCTCATCCTCTTCCACACAACAAGCTAATATTACCTGATCCGTATGCTTGTACATACTCCCTATCGTGATATGGTACTTCTGGGTTTTTACTAGCTCCCTACCTTGAGTGTTTATTACTGGGTGTTTGGGTCCATATGTCAATACTAGCACTAATGTTTTGGCCCACTGTGGCACGACTTCCAAATTAAACAAGTAAGCATCAAGAAGGTCATCTAACACTCCTTGTGGGGCCTCTCCAGATGTGAGCCTAGAGAGATGATCTGCTCTCAAATGAGTCCTGCCTTTCCTCACCACTACCTCAAAGTCATATTCCATTGGTAAGAGAAACCATCTTACTAATCTGCATGTGTTGCATGGCTTGTTTACCAAGTACAACAATGCTTGATGATCAGTAAAAAAATTAAACTTATTTGCAAGCAAATAGTGTCTAAACTTTTTAACTGCATACACCATGCCTAGTCCTTCTCATTCAGTGGTGGTATAGTTTACATCCAATAGCATAATTGGATGCATCCACATGTACATGGAATGGCTTGTTCCAATCTGATGTGGTCAAGATTAGTGCTGAACATAATCATCGTTTAAGCTCATTGAAGGAGTTCTCACATTCTTCAGTCCACGCAAAGTTTTTCAAGAGGCCGTATAGAGGCTTTGCAATGATGGCATACATGTGTATGAAACTTTGGTAATAGCCACAATGTCCCATGAAGGCCTGTACTTGACATTCTTTGGCCTAGGTAGTTGTGCAATGGCTCTCACTTTCTCTTCGTCAGTGGATATTCCATTCTTTGACACTATGTGTCCTAGAATCTTGCCTTGCCTGACCATGAAAACACACTTTTTTGGGTTCAAGCAGACTTGATATTCTCTACATTTGTCAAAGATTTTCCTCAGTTCAGGTATATGGGTCTGTCTAATGTTGAAATGCGCACAGAGTTCATCCACATAGACTTCTAAATTCTTCCTCAAGAATTCCTTAAACACATAAGCCTCTGAAAAGTGGTTGGTGCATTGGTAAGAACAAATGGCATTACTCGGAAAGCAAATATGCCCCACTCTATGGTAGAAGCCGTCATGCTAATCTTCTGGAGCAATGGCTACCTGATTGTAGCCAGAAAATCCATCAAGGAAGCTGTACACTTCCTTGCCTGCTACTCTTTCTAATAGATGCTCAATGATAGGAAGCGGATGGTTATCTCGAATAGTGGCTGCATTAACCTTCTTCAAATTAATGCATACATGTAGCTTTCCATTCTTCTTGGGCACAACTACGATGGGGGATACCCACTCAATGTGCTCAATTTCATAGATGAATTCAGCTTCAACCAAGTGATCTATCTCTTCTTTGATCTTAGTAGCATAATTATCATTATATGTGTATGGCTTTTGTTTAGAAGGTTTGGCATCTGAGGTCATGGGAATTGTGTGGGAGCATATGTCAGGTTCTACACCTTTCAAGTCCTTGTAGCTACAAGTGAATACATCTCTGTATTCTCTAAGCAAGGCTATTAGCTCGTGCTCTTCTTCTTCCGTCAAGTCATGTCCTATGTAAGTGCCTCTCTCTTCTCCTTCTTCTCTCCTTCACTCATGTCTCCTATCTTGTCCAAGGGTATTTCTGGCACTATTCTATGAGATCCTACTTGGGAATGAGGTTTGGCTATTTCAGGCACTTGGTTAGCTACATGTTTCCATAGTTCTGGCCTAACTTTGAGCAGCTCTTCTAAAGTGAGGTTACACTGCACTTTAGTGTTTTTCACTACCTCTGTGTTCCTAGGTATGACTGAGTCTTCATTTTTTACCATGATAGTGGGTGCTCTTATATAAGTAGACTTAGCTTCCCATGGGCCTGTGAAATGTGGTAGTTCCTGCAAGGAATTAGACTCGAAGTCTAATCTCTCATGGGATTGGGTACTCTCGTGCTCCTCATAAATGGAAGGAATGTCTTGTGAAAATTGATCATGAGCGTCATCCACAAGTTCAATGGGAGGAGGGACTTCACTTTCTTTAGCCCATTTCTCTTCTTGAATCTCTCGCAGGAATTCTAGTGAATACCTATTCATGGAAGAAGAGGTTTCTGGTTCAGTGGAATTAGGCACATAAGCTTCCTGGGGAGGAATGCTTATTCTTACTCTTGCCTTGGCTCTTCCTTGGGATATGGCTTCCTTATCAGATCTTGCAATTATGCTCTCCAACTTCTCTAACAGTCCATCAAAGTGCAAGTGTGCCTTAGCTGAGCAAGAGTAGTTGAGGCGACTCTCTTCAAACATGGTCTAAGCAAATGCTACCATTTTAGCACAAAGCTTGGTTCTCTCTATCTCTAGATCAACTCTAGGGTAGCACTTGTCATGATCCGTCACATTTGGCCCTTCTTGGATTCTGGCCTGATATGCCTTAAGCATCATGTCTATGTCCTCAGGAGTGGGGTCAACTAATAATGATCCTACTCTAGGGTGTGGTGGAATTGGATAAGGTGGGATGGAGGGTGATGGAGCAGATGATAGGGATGGAGGTGGTGGTGGCATGTGAGAGTGTGGTTGAGAGGTGAGTTCAACAATTTTGGCTTTTGTTTCCCGTATGCTTTCTTCTAATTCGCTCATCTTCTTAGACCATTGTCTTTTCATCCTTTCTCGGTTATCTTTCCAGGCTCTTGTTTGTTTCTTGACTACGCTCTCAGTTTCACTAACCTCGATACTCTTTTCTTGGCTTAAACCTTGATTCTGCTGCAATGCCTGAGCTCTAGTGACCATTTGCATTGGTGCAGTAGAATTCACACTGCCTATAGAGTCCACTACTAACCCAGTAACATTGATAGGAGTGATTTTTGGCATATTATAGGGGTTCTTTGGGCAATCTCGTAAGAGATGCTCCTTTCCGTAATCTTGACAAAAGCCTTGAATTGTCACCGACTGGGGTTGTGTGGGTGTAGGCATGGGGCAATCAAGAACGAAGTGATCTCCCTGACATTGGTAGCATGGTCCTCTAGGAATTGGGGGTCAGGCCTGCCAAGGTTGAGGTCTGGAGTTGGGGTCTGCATACATGACATTTGCATACTCTGGCTCCCAACTAGTTTCACTGAGATCTTCATAGTAATATGACTCATTATGCTCTGATGACTACACGTAGTAAGCTTGGGGACTATCAACATGAGTAGAGTCGAAGCTATGATCAATGGGGTCATTTTCTAAAAGCAATGGAGTGACTAGGGCTATGGCTCTATTTAGATTTTCTTCTGCCACTGCATACTTTACTGGAATTACATTAGCTAGAGCGGGGGCTTGTTGTGCTAGAATTGGTTGACGTCTCTGCTGCCCTTGATAGTTGTATGGGCAATCTTGTGCGGTTTGATTTGTGTATCTTTGTTCTATGGTGCAATATTGGCTACTAGGATTTACTTGGGGTTGAGCCATGATGGGACATTCGTTCGCCATATGGTCACCTCCACATGTGTAGCATCTTTTCCTTGGGGCAAACCTTGGTATTTGTTTTCTTGAGACTCCTAACTTCTGCGCTACTTTCTCAGCGAGTTCCTCAATAGATATGGATTGCATGGAAGAGAGGCTAGTAGAACTATCTGAATCTTTGTAGACTTTTGAAAGCTCTAATTCCTCCCCTAGATTATCCTCAATGTTGATGCACATACGTAGACACTCTTCTATGGTTCTAGGGTCCTTCAAGTACACATATGATCTCAACTTTGTACTCAGCAGTCCATCTAGGAATAAAGCCACTTGTTTGGCTGGTGTGGGTAACTCAGGAACAGGACATCTCTCTAGATATTGCCTAAACCTTCTTCCTGCAAGTCTAACAGTCTCTTGAGGTGTTTGCTTGAAGCTATGAATCAGTGATGATGTATTATGCATTATGCCACTCTTAGAGAATTCGGTGATGAAAGCCTCTAGAAGTTGATCTATGCTCTTGAATTGTCTCTCATTTAGTGGTTGAAACCATGTAAGGGCTGTGTTCCTAAGAGTTAGACCAAAAGCATTGTACTGGGTGAATATTTCCTCAACTTGTTCAGCTCTCAAGACTTGCCTAAACTCGGCCACATGATCATATAGGTCTCCAATGCCATCGAAGTAATTCTTCATGAACTTAACTACCTGTGTAGGTCTCAAAGCCCTCGTGTGCTCTCTAGGCCTTGGTAGAGGGAATTCATCTGCATTTCTTTGGTTTCTTGGGGCTCTAGGTCTCTCAAATTCCACGCTATCCATTTTTGTTCTCGTCCTTTCTCTTCCCAAGGGGTTGGCGAAACTCACTTCTGGCCTATCTCTACTTTTGTCCCTTTGAGCTCCATGAGCTTGGGATGTTCCCGCTCTTGGGTGACCATAAAAGACATTAGATCTTGGTTGGGGGAAAACAAATTAACCCTTCCAAGTGTAGGCATGCCTACCATGCTCTATGACCACAAAGATCCTCTCTGAAGTATTGTCTAGGTAGGTCACTTTTCCTGGACTATCAGGATCTTTGAACTCATAGATTGTGATCATTCCTACCTCATTCGGTTGATCAGGCTTATACCTCCAAAAGGCTTCATCTCTCTCTCGGTTCAAGAGCAGATCTACGCTCTTATTGTCCTTAGGGATCCATTCTGGCGTGATAGTTCTAGTAAGAACTGATTTGCCTCGAGGGGTTTTAGGCTCTCCACCTATGTTTCCTTGCTCTAGGTCACCTATGTCTGTTTTTGGAATCACATTCCCGAATTCATTTGTCTTATGTGGATGACTGGTGACTACATATATGGTTCCTTCTTTGTCCAGGTATGCTCCATTTTCAAACTTGACTGCTGGATGTTCTAATCCAATGGGTTAATTTGGGTTTTTAATCTGGACCACGGATCTTCCTAGGCCGTCCTCATAGATGCAAGCACCTAATCAGTTGGTCCTAAGGTATTCGAGTCGCGTCTTGTAAGGGCCTTCAACCCTTTGTAAGTATGGCACACCAAAACTTCCTATAGGTCTCTCCATACCATGAGACATCTTGGAATCACTAGTTTCAGAGCTAGGGTAGTGCGAATAGTGGCTCAACTGCTGGGCCCAAGACCTAGCATTATGATTGACACTAGCTTTTGAAGACCTAAGACTCTGTCTATCTCTCCCTAGGTGTGGTCCTGATCTAAGGTTCATATGCCTAGTTGAATAGCCGCAATTCTCCCAAGTACAACCTCGTTTCTGATCAATTTGTATTAATCACTTGTTCTTTTTAATTTTCTTAGGATGTCACTTCTTGTCCAATCAATCTTTGTCACAAGGAACACTTAGGTTTTATCGTACTTGAGTTTGGTTGCTTGATTTAAATTCTTTTCCCTTAGGTTGCTTCGCAAATGTAATTTCTTTGTACCTGCACTTGAGTGATTAGAGTTCTTGGACTTGGTCGTGCTTAACGTAACCCTAATTGATCAAAACCTCTATCCATACTTAGCCTAAGCTAGGAATTGACAAAGGGTGTTGAGAATTTCCAACCTTTAGTTTCTCTCCTTGGTTGCCTTTATGTGCCCAGGAAGCGTGCTCCCAAGCTTGCACTTACTCTTGCTTAGAACGCCCTTCGATGCTCTCAATGGACCTGTAACATTCCCAAAGTTAGCTCAAGATTTAAATTCAATTGACACAACATACCACTTTCATTCATGTAACTCACAGACCAAATTGCCCCTTGCCTTTATGGAAAAGAATTCTAGAGATCCACTAGTTTTGTCCCCCCTGGGTATGGTCAACTTAAAAATACTCCCCATGAGCTTTCTTACAAACCCAGATCACTCCGAACCGATTTTATATGAGAAAGTTATGCCAATTCAGGGTTCTGGGGCTAAAACAGGGAAAAATCAAGCTAACAGGCAAACAGGACTTCCCGAATTTACTTTGTGTAGCGGCCTCACAATGCTCTAATAAATTTTTAATGTTTCCCAAGTATTAGACAAAAATAGACCAAATATCTTTGCCCTAAAAAAAAATGGCCGAATTTGCTCATCAATCACGATCGCGTGGTCTGTCAATCGTGATTGATGTGTTAGTTGCGATCGACGTGTCGGTCACGATTGATAGGTCCGTCGTGGCTGTCAGTCGCAATTGATGGGTCAATCGTGATTGACACATGGCCCGAAAATTTTGTCAGTCGTGGTCAAACAATCGTTGATTGGGTCAGTCGTGATTGACAGGTCCGTCAGGGCTGTCAGTCGTGATTGATGGGTCGATCACGATTGATGGCTCGATCACAATTGACACGTGGCACGCGTGGGCTCTGTGGGTCGTGGTCAAACCGTCGTTGACTGAGTCGGTCACGATTGACAGGTCCATCGGGGTTGTCAATCGTGATTGATGGGTCGATCATGATTGACAGGTGTCACGCGAGGGCTCTGCCAATCGTGGTCAGTAAGTCGTTGACTCTGTCGGTCACGATTGACATGTTGGTCACGATTGACAGGTCCGTCGAGAAGTGTCTGTCGTTGTTTGTCGATTGCGATTGACAGCAAACAGAGGAATTTTAAAATTTTAAACACACTTATGGAATCCTCTAGGCCTACACATCATGTTTATGCACTTTGTTTTGCAAAAAAGTCAATTTTTCTATGGCTCGCGATTGACAAAGGTCAACACCTTCGAACATGCACAGTAAAAAAATTTACCTACTGAAGCTGGTGCAGCTGCTAGGGATGGTGATTCCTGCAAAAAATCTCAGAAAACACAGAATAACACAAGCACACACTCACTCTCTCGCTCTCTCTCACAAGTGAGATGAGGGGAATGGTATGGGAATGGTGATATGACTAAAAAACGGAAAAATGTCGCGATGATGGAGATGGAGGTGGAAGATGGTGATGATGATGATGGTGATGAAGAGGGTGAAGAAAATAAGAGAAGGAAGATAAAAGTGAAGAAAATACCTATAACTCCAACATCTCAACTCTATGTCTTACCATCACACGCTCGTCCTCAAAGCTCGATCCCCGACAACGGTGCCAAAATTTGGTGTAGCTCAGTGATCAGTAGCACCTCCTT
>CM035412.1:168992931-169002931 GCA_020310875.1 Ceratopteris richardii
CTCTTCAAGTAAAGGAGGATCATATAAAATAGGCGTGACTGCTAAAGTACCTTGAAAAGATTTCAACAAAATTATATGGAAAGAATTATGTATACCCCAATGAGAAGGCATATCTAATGGAAAAGAGGTTTCATTTATTTTCTCAATAATGTGAAAAGGTCCATAATACCGTGGGGCAAGTTTTACCTTAGGATGTTGAGAAATATTTTTTAAACGCCTTTTAATGGTTCGTAACCAAACTAAATCATTTTCATTAAATTTTTTGGCTATGCGCTTCTTATTAATACTACGCATGTAACGTTCTTTAATCTTCCTAATATGCTCATGCACTTGAGCAAGTGTAGAAGTATGATCTTGTGGAAAAGAATCAGCCATAGGAATGTCAGGTTGAGTGAGACTCATGGGAGTGGGAAGCTTTGAATAAACAGTTTCATATGGTGCACGACCAGTAGTAGTGTGCTGGGTGTTATTATATGCAAACTGAAGTAAAGGGAATTTTTCATCCCAATTACTTGGATTATCTAAAGAGCATTAATGTAATAAATCTAAAATAGTACTATTTGTAGCTTCACTTTGACCATTACTTTCAAGATGAAATGCAAAACTAAAGTCTATTTTTTATCTTAAATGTTCAAATAATGCCACGCAAAAATGGTTACAAAAACGAACATCTTGATTTGAAAGAATAACTTTAGGAAAACCATGATGTGGAAAAATACATTTAATAAATAACTTAGCAGCTTGAGGTGCAATTAAAGTCTTTTTAGAAGGAATGAAGTATGCATGTTAATCCATAGAAATTTGTTCCCATGGTCCATCGGATATAGGAAGTGGCATTAATAATCCGAATGGTTTACCATGAAGTCATTTTACACGCTGACAAACAATGCAGTGAGAAACATACTGTGCAACATCTTTTTCCATGTTAGGCCAAAAGAAGAAATCTCTACATGCAGAAATAGTACTTTGTATGCCCCTCTGACCCATATATGGTGGTTCATGCATCTTTTTCATAACAAACTCTTTGAATACTTGTGTAATGCATAACTTGTGTTTGAAATACAAGAATCCATTATGAAATGTGTAATGATCCTCATGATGTCATATGGAATTATTGAAAGCCATCCATGTTTGTGAGAAATACAGGTCACATGCATAAGTGGAAATCATATCATGCAACGAATGAATCTGAATAGTAGAAATATTATTAATTGAAACAATAGTTGTTTGTGGGGATGGGAGACGACTTAAAGCATCAGCCACAACATTAGCTTTTCCTAGGTGATATTGAATCACAGGTTGGAAGTTTTGTAGAAATGAAGCCCATTTATCATGTCTATTAGAAATCAATGGTTGATGTAATAATTCTATAATACCTTGCTGGTTGGTTTTAATTAGAACTTCCGAACCCATAAGGTAATGTTTCCAAATTTTCAATGCATACACAACAACTAATAGTTCCTTATCATATGTACTAATTGCGTTCAGAAGGTTTGAGTTTCCTACTTTCAAATGCAAGACGATGATCGTTTTGCATTAAAAGAGCACCTATATCAGAATCACTAGCACCTGTAACTACATGAAATGGTTGTGCAAAAATAGGTAATTGTAGAACAGGTGCATGGGAAAGTGCATACTTAAGTTTATCAAAAGATTATTGTTGGGCTACTTCCCATACAAATTTTAGATTTTTCTTCAATAATAAAGTAAGGGGAAGGGCTATATAACAAAATCCCTTACAAACTTTCGATAAAAGCTTGCTAATCCTAAAACAAATGGACATCATTCACTCATTGAGGTTTAGGCCATTCTTCAATTACTTTAATCTTCTTGGGATCTACATGAACGCCTTCACTAGAGATGATATGTCCAAGATACTCTATCTCCTTTTGGAAGAAACAACTCTTTTCAGAGTTAGCATAAAGTTTATTTGTACATAACAAATCAAAGATTGTTGCTAAATGAGTTTCATGTTCACTGTCATTCGTGCTATAAATAATTATATCATCAAAGAAGACAAGAATGAAGTCTTGGTATTCAAGGAAAATATTATTCATCATACGTGCAAAGGTGGCGGGTGCATTGGTAAGTCCAAAAGGCATTACCATGAATTCAAAATGGCTATGTTGAGTTCTAAAAGCAGTTTTATAAATGTCATGTGATGCCATTCTTATTTGATGATATCTAGATTTGAGGTTGATTTTACAAAAGACACAAGCTCCATGAAGTTTATCTAGCAAGTCATCTATCCTAGGGATAGGATACCTATTCTTATTGGTAGTCTTATTAAGTGCTCTATAATCAATGCACATTCTATACGTCTTGTTCTTCTTTTCAACTAAAAGAACAGGTGCTCCAAAAGGAGAAGAGCTAGACCGTATCAGTCCTTTGTTGAGTAAATCTTTAACTTATCTAGCTATTTCATTTTGGTGTAAAGGTCCATGCCTATAAGGTGCTTTATGAGGAGGAGAGCTACCAGGAATTAAATCAATCCCATGGTCAAGAGATCCCCTAGAAGGTGGTAATGCCGAAGGAGAATGACCCATAAAACAATCCTTATACGAGTCCATAAATGACTTATGTGCACTTGGAATTGTATGTGTATAATCGGTTATATTATTCACAAAGACAATACATGAGTTATAACCTTTCCTAAAAGCTTGTTTGACTTGCGTATGACTAATGAACGGGAAGGGTTGAAAATCATGCATCGCAGACAGTGAAACATCTTTATGTCAAAATTTGAAAGTAATCGTGTGTGTATCATAATCAATGCAACAAGTTATACGGGGTCGTTTTTGTTGTATTTTGAAGAGTGGTAGGTTTGTGAGGCTGCCCAAGGGTTGATTTGTTGGATGGTACTAAATGGGATTGAGGAGGGCTTTGGAAAGTTGGTGAAGCGAACATAGTAAAAGGACACTTAGAAGGAAAATTGGCTTTGATGGGTGGTTGACGTTGACGAATTTGTTGTAAGTGAAGTGTTTTGGTGATAGTTGGAGCTCCTTTTCAGCATCATGCGCGAAAGAGATAACTTCATACAAGGCTGTAGGTCGGAGGTTATGGAGCTTTGCTTGGATTCCCATCTCCAAGCCATCTTCATATTTTTGTTGTAAACTTGCTTTAGGAACCTGCTCAAGTGAACGAAGTAATAAAAGACATTGCAAAAAACGTTCAGTATAAATGGATACATTATCTCCTTCTCTCCATCCAAAACTTGTCCATGCATGACGTGCATGTAGATGGAACTAGGAAGGAAGGAAAGACTCCTTAATTTTTTCCTGAAATACGTCCCATGTGGTAGGACGGTTGGTACTATTCCGTAAAACATTTCACCATAGCTGAGCTCTTCCTACCAAATAATTGGTAGCAAACTTGACTTTCTCATTTTCTGAATATGAATCATCAGAGTAGAAATTGTCAAATTGAGAGAGCTATGACAGGACAAATTGGCCATCCTTTCATCCATCGAATCTGGAGAATTGGAAGTTCTTAGCACCTATCTTGGAGCTTGCACCTTCTTCTTGTGCAGTGATAATCGCTTTCACCACTCTCATTAAGCTACGATCATCACTTTGTACTTGCTGGAGCATAGCATCGCATTCTTGTACAACGTTTTGAGTTGCTTGAAGTTCTTGTCGCATAATCTCTAATTGTTGCTCCAGTGAGACCCCATGTAAAGGTGAACTGCCAAAATCCTCCATTATTGTAGGATCCATATCTAGAGAACAAAACCCCTCTTTCAAGCTATGTTGGATCCTCAATCTTATAGTTTAATTTAAAAGCTCATTTTGAGAGCTTTCCAACGATATATGTGTAAATGTAGGTTCTGGTTCTTGAAATGGAATAGAGATAGAAGCAGAAGTAGAAGCGAAAGCGGAAGCGGAAGTGGAAGCAGAAGCAGATGCAAAAGCAGATGTAGACGTAGATTCAGATTCAGATTTGGATCGCGAACAGAGAATGCAATAGAGTGCACATGGATCGTGATGAGAGAATGCAAAGAAACCCCTCCCCACTGATACGTGCCAGGCTGTGATACCATTGTTGTTAGGTCCCTCAGTGCACGCACACACAGAGGCAGAAAGAAGACCAAACAGGAATCAAAAACAGAGAAACAATCAACGCAATATTGGGTGCAATCTCCCCCCATGTACTTTGATGGTCTCAGAGTACATGTATTTATAAGTTTATTTCTATTACATCCTAAAAATAGAAGTTACATGAGGTTCGTCGTTTTTAGAAGCATCTTTTAGGAAAAACTACTTTATTTACAAAAGGCGTCGCTTTCTGAAGCGAACCACTACTTTTACAACAAGATAAACCTAAATATAACTATTCTAGAGGTCTTCAATTTAGTCTTCGAATTTATTTATTTACGCGCATCCACTTGTATCACGTCCTCATGCTTCTTCACCTGCTAGATCAAACACAACCAAAACAAAACCTTCTGGACATTTAAAACATTAAAAATCCATTTAACCTTCCATGATTCCATAAAATACAACATACACATACACATATACATATACATATACATATACATATGCATATACATATACATATACATAGACATATACATATACATATACATATACATACACATATACATATACATATACATATACATATACATATACATATACATATACATATACATATACATATACATATACATATACATATACATATACATATACATATACATATACATATACATATACATATACATATACATATACATATGCATATATATATATACATATGCATATACATATACATATACACATACATATACATATACACATACATATACATATACATATGTTGATATATTTAGGTAGTGATGTGTGTGAACACACTAGGACCGCCGGGGCACTTTTTTCCCTCTTTAGGAGGTTTTTTTCCCCCGGCTTGTATATAAGCCTATTGCCCTAATGGGCTACTGATCTTTGTTTATTATCTAGTAATACATTCACTATTGTGTGTTTGTGCTCCAAGCTTCTTCTTCTTCCTTGTGTTGTTTGCGTGCTTCCGCAGACATCTATCTCCAACAATTGGTATCAGAGCAGGTCGTTGCTTCATCTAGGGCGTCGTCGACACTCCTCCGTTTGCAGTCTCAGAATTCCATGAATTTTGGTGAGCATACTCAGCGTGTTTCTGAGATCAAAATAGCTTTGCTTTGTGGTGCCAAAATCGCGATTTGAGCTCGTTTCGGCCTCCCAACGCACTATCGCAGCTCTTGTGTAGGCTATTTTGTCTTTTTGTGCCAAAGGTATATACTAGTTTCTGTTCACCAATTTAAGCGTCTCGGAGTCCGCTACAGGTCTAGCAGAACTCGTGTGGGCAGTTTTGTTCAACTTTATGAGATACAATCAATTTTCTGCATCAAGGTATTTTAGTCACCGACCATGGCTGAAAGTAGTGATGTATTCCGTATGTTGGCTGTTGAGGATAAGTTGGATGGTACCAACTACCCATTATGGGCTTATATGATGCGACATGTATTGGTTGCAAAAGGACTGTGGAACATTGTGTAGGGTGTTGAAAGACGTCCTGTTACACCTGCAACTCCAGGTACTGCAAATACAGGTGCTGGAGCTAATGAAGATGGTGTCAAAGATGATATTTCACAGATTCCTATTTGTGCTGCTATTTCTGTTGCACCTACTGCAGAGCAAATTCATTGGGATGGCAGAGATGCCCAGGCACATGCATTGATAGCCTTGTTTGTCAAACGTGCCATTATTCCTCATATTCGCTCTTGCAGAACAGTTAAGGATGCTTGGGATACACTAACCACATTGTACCAAGCTACGAATGAGGCTCGTGTTGCTTACCTCCGAAAACAGTTGGAGAGTGAGCACATGAATGAAGGTGATTCTATGGACAGTTTCCTAACAAAGATCAAAGATTTGAAGGAACAGTTGATTTCTGCTGATGAGGTTATACCAGATAGCTTACTTGTGCAGACCGCTCTGAATGGTCTTCCTGATTCATATCAGAGTTTTGCTTCTACTCTTTGGTTGATGATGAAAGGCAATCCGAATGCCTTATCATTTGAGGAGTTAGT
Organism: Ceratopteris richardii; assembly: GCA_020310875.1. Lineage (NCBI taxonomy): Eukaryota > Viridiplantae > Streptophyta > Polypodiopsida > Polypodiales > Pteridaceae > Ceratopteris > Ceratopteris richardii. Next base: position 168,998,999 of record CM035412.1, read on the forward strand.
CTCTGTTCTGTTGCAAGAAGATCAGTCCAGGCAGAACAGGTCCATTATGCGTGTTGCAGATCAAGCTTTCTTGGCTAGTCAGAAGGGCAAAGGAAAATGGAGCTCTTCTACTAGTAAGCAGAAATCTGCAAATGTTGCACATTCGAAGAACCAGGATAAAGATGAGAAGAAATCAGAAAAGAAGAAATTGTTTTGCAAGTGCTGTTAAGGGAATGATCATATCATAAAGAACTGTCCAAAACTGGCTGCAAAAGAGGCAAAGAAGAAAGAGGCTGGAATGGTTGTTGCAGAGGCCTCTACACCAAAAACAGAGTCTGCAAATCTTGTGCAGGAAGAAGAATGGGTGTTTACTACTGTTTGCAGTTCTGACCCATCTTCTCATGAGCAGTGCATGCCTGCAGTGGACTCAGATGTTTGGTACTTTGATAGTGGGGCGACCAAACATATTACCTCACAGCGCAGTTTCTTCTCTTCAATCAAGCCTGCCCCTACAGGGAATACTGTCACATGCGCCAACAACTCCTCTTATCCTGTTATGGGAGTTGGTAAGATCATTGTGAGTACTGCTGATGGTAGTTCTTTCACCTTGTCAGATGCTTTATTTGTGTCAGGGATCAAGAAGAATCTGTTATCGGTTTCTGCATTAGCCAAGATGTACAGTTCATGATCTGTCAAATGGCGATGTTATTATTGCTTCTGGCATTTTATGTCGTGGGCTGTATAAGCTCATAGACTATGAAAGATCTGTGAATGATTTGGCATGTGTAGTTCATGATTCTCAGGCTATCTCAGATGCAAAGCTTTGGCATGCACGCTTTGGTCATCTGAATTTTGCTAGTTTGCTACGCCTGCAGAAATCTGATATGGTGTCTTCTTTGCCCAAGCTTGAGGCACCTGGAAAACATGTATGTGAAGGCTGTATTTTGGGCAAAATGCAGCGTTCCTCCTTTCCAAAAGATGGATCAGTTCGGGCTACGCAGAAATTGCAGCTTGTACATAGTGATGTCTGTGGTCCTATGAAGACACCTTCTTTTGGAAACTATCTTTACTTCGTGACTTTCATTGATGATTTTTCCAGGCATGCATGGGTATATCCATTGAAGGCAAAGTCCGAAGTGTTTTTGTGCTTTAAACAGTTTTTGGTTTTGGCTGAAAATCTGTGAGCATGTAAAATGGGCACCCTCCGTTTTGATCGAGGGAGGGAATATATGTCTTCTGATTTTAATGCATTTCTGGCTGAACGTGGGATAAAACACCAGTGTACAGTGCCGTATACACCTCAACAGAATGGAGTTGCTGAACAGAAGAACAGGTCACTCATGGAGATGGCGAGGTGTATGGTCAAGAGTTAGGCTTTACCACATAGTTTCTGGCTTGAGGCTGTCATGTGTGCAGCATATGTACTTAACAGGTGTCCCACTAAAGCGCTACAGTCTATCACTCCATATAAGGCTTGGCATGATCGCAAGCCATCTGTTGCTCATCTGCAGGTTTTTGGTTGTTTGGCATATGCACTAGTGCCTGAACAACATCGCAGAAAATTGGATGATAAGGTTGGAATGTACATCAGTTGGACATTAAAACAACATTTCTGAATGGTGACTTGCATGAAGAAGTGTATGTTTTTCAGCCCCGTGGCTTTGTGCAGAAAGGGCATGAAAACCAGGTGTGCAGGTTAAAGAAGGCATTATATGGTTTAAAGCAAGCACCACGTGCTTGGTATGAGAAGATACATGCCTATCTGATTGCACATGGTTTTGATAAGAGTCCAACTGAAAGCACCTTATATGTTAAGCGTGATAATGATGTGCTTCTGATCATTGTTGTCTATGTTGATGACATCCTCCTCACTGGTCCTATTGAGAAGCATATTGCTGATTTTAAGGCTGATTTGCATGCCTCATTTGAGATGTCTGATTTGGGGCATTTGCATCACTATTTGGGCATTCAGTTTATGCAAGTTGATGATGGAATGGCTTTGTGTCAAATGAAATATATTGACACATTATTGCAGCGTTTTGGCCTTGAAGACTGTAAGCCTATTGCCACTCCTATGGAGACGGGTTTACGATTGAGTCTTCATGATGCTGGAGATGCATTTGATGCTGTTCTCTATCAGCAGGCTGTTGGATGCTTGCTTTACTTATGCATTACTTGGCCAGATATTCAGTTTGTTGTCTCACAGATGAGCAAGTTTATGCATTGCCCAGGAGTCACACATTGGAAGGCGGTTAAGTGCATCTTTCGCTACTTGAGTGTTACTCGGCTACTTGGGTTGTTTTGTCCCAAGGGGGATCACTACCGCCAGATTTGCATGCTTTTTCTGACTCAGATTGGGCTGGTTGCTATGGGACTCGTGTGTCCACCAGTGGTTTTTGCTTCATGCTTGGTAGCTCATGTATATCTTGGTTGAGCAAGAAGCACCCTACTGTGGCCACTTCCAGTTGTGAGGCTGAGTATAGGGCAGCTTTCACAGCGACTGTTGAGTGTGTGTGGCTCAGATGCCTTATGGCTGATTTGGGTGTTGACCAGTCTTCTACCACCACCATCTTCACTGACAGTTAGAGCACATTGGCAGTTGCGATGAACCCTGTGTTCCATGCTCGCACTAAGCACATTGAGGTGCATTATCACTATGTTAGGGAGAGGTTCTCTGCTGGGGAGATCAGCTTGGCATATGTGCCCACACAAGAGAACATTGCAGACCTTTTCACGAAGGCTCTGCCTAGGGAGAAGTTTGAAGCTTTCCGCAAAGCTTTGGGCTTACTTCCTTTTGTGTAGTGATTTCCACATAGCTTGGGACTTCCTTATACATGAGTGCCAGCTCCTTGTTCACCGCATCACTCCCAGGGGGGATTTGTTGATATATTTAGGTAGTGATGTGTGTGAACACACTAGCACAGCCGGGGCACTTTTTTCCCTCTTTAGGAGGTCTTTTTCCCCCGGCTTGTATATACGCCTATTGCCCTAATGGGCTACTTATCTTTGTACATTCTCTACTAATACATTCACTATTGTGTGTTTGTGCTCCAAGCTTCTTCTTCTTCCTTGTGCTGTTCGCATGCATCCGCAGACATCTATCTCCAACAACATATACATATACATATACATATACATATACATATACATATACATATACATATACATATACATATACATATACATATACATATACATATACATATACATATACATATACATATACATATACATATACATATACATATACATATACATGTACATATACATATACATATACATATACATATACATATACATATACATATACATATACATATACACATACATATACACATACATATACATATAAATATACATATACACATACATATACATATACACATACATATACATATACATATACATATACATATACATATACATATACATATACATATACATATACATATACATATACATATACATATACATATACATATACATATACATATACATATACATATACATATACATATACATATACATATACATATAAGTATACATATATGTATACATATACATATACATATACATATACATATACATATACATATACATATACATATACATATACATATACATATACATATACATATACATATACATATACATATACATATACATATACATATACATATACATATACATATACATATACATATACATATACATATACTATACGTATACGTATACATATACATATACATAAAGGTATATGTATACGTATACATTTACATATACATATACCTATACATATACATATACATATACATATACATATGCATATACATATACATATACATATACATATACATATACATATACATATACATATACATATACATATACATATACATATACATATACATATTGTTGGTGTAAATCAAGCCTTCACACTTGGCTTTGATTTGT
>CM035412.1:169020431-169025431 GCA_020310875.1 Ceratopteris richardii
TTCCACTTGTGAGAGAGAGCGAGAGAGAGATTTGTGTGCTGTGTTTTTGCATGTTTCTTGAGCACTCTTGCAAGTTCTTGCTGTATCATCGTGTCCAGCATGCTGCACAGGTACGAAAAAGTTCAGAACTATCTCTGTGTTGCCGACCTCTGTCGATCGCGATCGATAGAAAAATCACTCAATTGGTAAAACAAAGTACACCACCTTAATACACATGGAGAGCACATTCCAAATCACTAAACAAAATTAAAAAATTCAGTGTTTCTCTGTCAATCGGGACCGACACCATCGATCGCGATCGACAGTCACGATCGACAACCTCTACCAATCGCGACCAACAGACTCTGTCAATCGTGACCGATAGGCCTGTCGATCGCGATTGACAGGCCTCACGACCGACCGACTGCCACGTAGGACCTTGTCAATCGCGATTGACACCATCGATCGCGATCGACAGCCACGACTGACACCTCTGTCAGTCGCGATTGACACCGTCGATCGCGACCGACTGAATTTTGATGATTGACAGAAAAATTCACGCATACACGTGTCGATTGCGACGGATAGGACCCCGATTAACTGAAATTACGGCAAAAATCCCGGAAAAAGTGTCGATCGTGACTGACACCATCGATCGTGACTGACAGGACTCACAACCGACTCTGTCGATCGCGATTGACACTGTCAATCGCGATTGACGTGTCGATCGTGACTGACAGGCCCCGATGGACACCTCTGTCGATCGCGATTGACAGACCTGTCGATCGCGATTGACAAGCTTTTTCGGCCAATTTTCTAGGGTTTTTAATACCAAGTTTGTGGGGTAATTTTTGGCATACTCATCAAATAATTAGTGATTTGTGAGGCCCCTACACCTGTATTTTTGAGAAAAATCATGTGGTCAGTTAGTCTGTTTGAACCCTGTTTTAGCATTAGAACCCTGAACTGACATAACTTTCTCATAGGAAATCTGTTTGCTGTGATTCTTGTTTTGTTGGAAAGCTCGTGGGTAGTATAACCAAAACTTCCACTGGTTACGATAAATTTAATATCAGGATTATTAGATATACTATTTTGAAGTGACCATACCTAGGGGTAACAAAATCAAGGGATCTCTAGAATTGTTTGCAATAAAGACAGGGGACATAATTGATATCCGAATTACATGCACGAATGTGATCTGTCTGTCATTTGAGTTTAAGTCTTGAGCTAATTTTGGGACTTTCACAGGTCCATTGAGAGCAATTGAGAGCATCCAAAGCAAGGGTTTCTTTGCAAGCTTGAGAACCGGATTCTTGAGCATCATAAAGCAAGGGATCAACAAGTAAGGTCGGAATATTCTCAACTCCCTTTGTGACTTCCTAGCTTAGGCTACGTTCGAGTAGTGCTAGAAGTAAGGGAGGACAACGATAGGCACGTGACAAGTCAAAGACTATCTAAGAAATCAAGTTCAAGAGATAAACTGTGTGTGACTGAGAACTTTAAAGGAAAAGAACTTAACGTGAAACGATCAACTTAAGTGCGGAAAGTCAAATCAAATATTCCTGACGATGCGATATCAGACAAGATCATAAACACAATAACACACTAAAAAAGAATCAAGTGATTGACACCAATTGATCGGCAACGAGGTTGTACTTTGGGCAAAAATTGGGCTACTTAAATTGGCATATGAACCTTAGATCAGGACGACATCTAGTAAGAGATAGACAAATTCTTAGGTCTTCAGAGGCTAGCGTTAATCATACTGCTAGGTCTTGGGCCCAACAGTTGAGTCACCACTCGCATTACCCTAGCTCTAAGACTAGTGAATCAGAGATGTCTCAAGGTATGGACAGACCTACAGGAAGTATAGGTGTGCCATATCTGTATAGGGTGAAAGGCCCCTACAAGACGCAGCTGGGATACCTTAGGACCAACAACGATTAGGTGCTAGCATCTATGAGGACGGCCTAGGAAGATCCGTGGTCCAGATTAAAAACCCGGACCAATCCATTGGACTAGAACACCCAACTGTCAAGTTTGAAAACGGAGCATACTTGGACAAAGAGGGAACCATATATGTGGTTACTAGTCACCCAGACAGGAGAGATGAATTCGGGAATGTGATCCTTGAGACGGACATAGATGACCTAGAACAAAGGAACGTAGGAGGAGAGCCTAGGACCCGAGGGAAATCTGTTCTTACTAGAATCTTCAATCCTGTGTGGGTTCCCCAGGACAATAAGAGTATAGATCTGCTACTAAACCAAGAGAGCGATGAAGCCTTTTGGAGGTATAAATCAAATAGGCCAAATGATGTAGGGTCAATCGTGATCTATGAGTTTAAAGATCCTGATAGCCCAGGCAGAGTGACTTACTTAGATCACGCTTCAGAGAGGATCTTTGTGGTTACAGAACATGATAGGCATGCTTATACTTGGAAGGGTGAATTCGTTTTCCCCCAACCAAGATTGAATGTGTCCTATGCTCACCCTGGAGCTGGAGCATCCCAAGCTCATGGAGCTCAAAGAGATAGAAGTAGAGATAGGCTAGAAGTAAGCTTTGCCAACACAGGGGGCAGAGAAAGAACGAGAACGGAAACAACTAGAGTGGAACCTGAGGGACTTAGAGCTCCAAGGAATCAAAGAAATGCGGATGAGTTCCCTTTACCAAGACCTAGAGAGCACAGAAGGACTTTGAGACCGACTCAGCTAGTCAAGTCCATGAAGAACTACTTCGATGGCACTGGAGATCCATACGATCATGTGGTTGAGTTTAGGCAAGTCTTGAGAGCTGAACAAGTGGAAGATCTGTTTACACAGTACAATGCCTTTGGTCTAACCCTTAGGAACACTGCCCTAACATGGTTTCAGCCACTAAACGAGAGGCAGATTGGTTTAGTGATGTGGCAGGATCTCTAGGTGAAGGCACTTACATGTGGGAGGCTGAGATAGAATTCAATGGGCGTTGGGGCAGATATCACTTCTTCACCAGGGAATTTGAGAAACTCCAAAATAATGAAGGGCTAAAACCTATATGGAAGAAGGCGAGACTCTACGATTACTTCAAATTCCAATTGCCAAAGCCCGACTTTCTAAGATGCTCATATTTGATTAGCACCCTCACTCCAAGCAAAGACAAAAAGGGATACAACACCTTTGTCCTCCCATCTCTCACAAGGGGTAATGAGCTGAAGCGCTTCAGGTTGACTATCAATTTGGTAAGGGAAGCTCTAGACATGAAAGGTATGCACATTCCTATGGAGAAAGAGACTATGGTCCCCGATAATATGAAGAACATGAATCTGAAGAAATTAAAGGACATGGTGGCAATGACACCTACAATTGCCATTCACTTGCGAATGGTCATGCAGCATTTTGCATTTCCCGCTCAAGAGAGGTTCACAATGCCATGTAAGAAGATATGGTTTAGTCTATACTTGGCTAACGCCTTTGATTTGACAATCAATATGCCCTACTAGATTATCAACCAAATCCACTTGGCTCATCAAAGATGGTATAAAAAACAAAAGTCTGTACTGTATGGATGCTATGCTCTCACTCGGATTGTGTATAGATGTTTGGCTTATGATGTGCCAGTTCAGAGGGCATTAATTTGGACCAGGGTACAAGAATTTCAACGTAGACTATCAATCGCAGGACCGCCATCTAAGAAAATGAGAGGCGCAGTTCAGATGCCCTGTGCACAACCCCGCGGTGCGACGCTGACACCTGAGACAACTCCACGACTCCCGAGGTGGGTACAACCCTTCACTATCAGATTACCAAGACAGAGCATTGATGGACCAAATCTGGTGTTCCCACCTATACCAACCGACTTAGAGTTTCCTCACGGATTCACATTAGAAGACCTAACTGATGAGGAGGTATCCAGAATAATCAAAGCTGTCAACGCGGAAGTCGAGGCAGAGCAAGCTAGTGGACAACAAACTACTGCAGACCCACCCCATCCCAGACAACCAGATGTCGTCAATGTGGAGGGTGAAGAAGAAGAAGAACAAGAGGAGGAACATGGTGGACAATCCGAGGAAGAAGAGCAGGAATATGATCAGGAAGCTTTGCAAGTACTTGAGGGTGCCCCGACTTATATGAAGGAATTGAAAAAGCTCTATGATACCATCAACAGGGTTCAAGAGCAACATAGACTCTCCCTCGCAGCAGGAAAAGCTCTCATGAACCAAATCCATGAGGAGGAAGGAGTAGACGAGCAATACCACGCCACGCTTGATATGATATCTGATGCTTTAGGAGTACCTGAGATGGTGCATACCATACCACAAGGAACATCCACAACCACGGGCACTGCACACACCGTTCATGATACTGAGGAAACCCATACATCAAGTGCACCCCCGTCACCCCCTTTGCCACCCCTGCCTCCAACTCCACCACATTCACCTCCCACTACTAGTGTAACCACTACTATCACCGCCTCCGAGTCTACTACCCATACCGAAGCACAAACCATCAGTCAATCGACACAACCCAAACACCCTGTCTCCACCTCTCTTGTCTATACGGCCATTGACACAGTAATTCTAACCGCAGCCACGGAAAACCTCATTCCCCCGATCACACTTCCTGGCAGTTCGTATTCACAATTGCACACACCACTGTACACTTTCACCACTATCACCGCACCCACAATTCCAATGTTCACAATCACGCCCACTACTGCATCCACTATTGATTTTATGGACATATCACCCACCTCCGCACCTCTACCTTTCCCCATACACCCACCATCTCCCATTCCCCCACCTCCCACTTCACCATTTTCGAGCACCGCATCCACACTCCCCTTCCCCTTCCCCTTCCCCTTCCCTTTCCCTTCTGCATTCAACACCCTTCCCGCATCCACCCCTATTAATAATGTATTTAATAATATGTATCAGTGTATGTCGCAACTACAACAGCACTACCAGCATCTGGATAACCAACATACGAGACTCTTCCGAAGCCATGAAGAACTTCAAGTACGATTCATTGATCTAGAAA
>CM035412.1:169035431-169137931 GCA_020310875.1 Ceratopteris richardii
TATCTCCCATCATGTTCTACAACAAAAAAAAGGTCATATAATTAGCATATGATAATAATGGTAATACATAGAAATAGTAGTGTACAAAAGAATGTAGCAAAAAAATAAACAAGAATTAGTACATACAAGTGTTTGATTGAGTAATCCTCTATCCTAGAATCTTCTTGGAGATTTGATGCACAAATGATATCTATCTCTACGTTGGTGACTTCTAGATCTCTTGGTATGCTAGAGCCTTCCTGATCATTGTTCTCATACAACATATTATCTATTACTTCATCTTGTATTTCTTCTTCTTTAAAGACCTCTTCATCTTGGACAATGATCTCTTCCTCCTTGACTACGGAATGAATCTCAGAGTTCACTACAGATGGAATTTCTTCTACGTCTGTTCTCACAGATTTGTCTACTACATGGGGAGGCTTGTAAAACAAATAACCACTCATTCTTTCAAATTTGACATAAAAATAACTTGCTCACAGTGTTTGTGAAGTACAAATATATATCTTTCATGTGTCCATAGAATTTGTGGGTGAAGCAAACCATTCTTATCCCTCCTCACTGTTGCGTTTCTTCCAAAGGTGACTACTTTGAACCATTTCACATCAAACAAAAGTAATCAAACCTCCTAAAGTATAGCTTAAAGATATCTTGGATCACTCCATAAACATCAAGCTGGCTTTCTTGAGCATTATCGTCTCTTGCATTAGCTCTAATTTTTTGGAAAAAGTTCACCATCAGCCCACTATCAAAAGTAGATCTATTTTCATTGATTCTTGCAATCCAAAAGTGTCATCCATGCGACCATAGTGCACCGTATTTAGAATACTCCCAATCACACCCCTTTGTGAGTTCCTTGTCTTCTTCAGAGATACCTTCACCCACTCCCTTTGCGTATGAAACCATTGTATCCAGCCATCTGCTCGTTGGAAAGGATGGAAGAGGTTCAAGACTTTCTAGAAGAGGCAAAAAGCGAGTGGAAGGATTCTTTCAAAACTGAGCTCTTTCCATTGCGTTTGTCTCCTTGGCAAGCTCATACCTCTCTAACCACTTTTGCATAGGGTTAGAGTTAACGATGCAAAACTTCATTGCCTTCTCTCTGAAAGTTGCATCCTAGTTTTCTTTGCATCCCTTTACCCTGAGGTTCATCATCTATGAGACAAACATCATCATCATCGCTCCATAAGCAAGGCATTTTTGGATCTGACGTGTGTAGAAGCTCTATTATGAATACAGGAGAGTCTTGTACAAGACATTCCTCTGTCATGCTACGCTTTGGACATTCTTTCTAATGAACAAACCCTTTTAATGTCTTCATGAAGCACTCTAAGAAGAACATCCGTGGACCGTGAAGAGTTCTTGCTATTGCAACTTCATCTACCAAATAAGCCAGTAAATGAAGTTGATTGTGAGAATACGTGAGAAAGTATTTCTCTACCATACAAACAACCTCTATAGCATTGAGTTTCACACTCTCTATGCTATCTCTCCTTATCTCTTTACACGAGATCCACCATACCAAGGGACATATTTTATAAATGGTTGTTCGCACATCCTCCAAAAGGCAATCTTTTAGAGCTACACAAAGCACAATTTCTAAAAACTTGTGCCAATCATGAGTCTTGAGCCCTCCGAGATCATCGTTTCATATAAAGGTATCTTTAGATACCTCATGCACCTAGTAGGCGTCCAAAACTTTGAAATCACTTTCTTCACATGTTGCTCCTACATCTTACGAAGCACCCAAGGAGCTCTTGGTAGCGATACTATTCCGTTATGCTTCATAATTGCCCACAACTCTTGCATACAACCTCGCTCTTCCAAGTACTCCCTTTGTGGTTTGCTTTCTTTCTTCCTGATCAAAGTCTTCTAGAGAATCTCTCCCATAATCTTGAAAATATGCATTGGGTATACCAAGTGATTAATCAATAACTCACTCCAATAAGGGAGTTCGTGAAAGATCAACAACTGTTTCATGCCAGCCACTGATGTTTCTGGATCCCACAACTTTTTGCAAACTGTTGCATTCATTTGGCATTGCTCTTGTTGACCAATTTGCCCTTCATGTAAAACATGTCCATCATGCAAATATCTATGATGTCCTTCATAGAAAGTTTTCCAAAGTGCTTTGGAGTAGCATGCTTTGAGTCGTGGTCTGCGTAAGGGATAATCATGGTAACCTGAAATCAATAAACCTGAACATTCACCATAATCGGGTCAGTCATGCATCATCCACATAAGTATGTCTTCTACTCACATGTCTTGTTTTCTTATAGGTTGGGACATGCCCCTCATAGTAATTCGATCCCATAAAGTGCACAACTCTTCCACAAGTGGTGCAAGGTATACATCCATGCTTTTTACCTTATAATTACGTGTCACAATGAGAGCTAATAATAAAGGGAACTTTTTTTTTGGCGATCCATAATAGGATGTTATAATTGACCAAACAAATAGGACATGTGATCCATGAAGAGCTGCATAACCCAAATGGATTTACTCCATCCATAGCTAGGTCTAGATGAAAAACACGAGGCTCACTAACAAACACTACCCACTTACTATCTATGTGTTTCCAAGCATCAGAGGTAGCACATACTCTCATTACACCATTTGTAGACCTGCTCTTTATATGCCACGATATAAACTCAACTATGGATTTGCATCTGAACATGCTCTTAATTCTTGGAATGATAGGCTGTAGCTCAGTGATGAGTAGCACCTCCTTTAATGTCAATCCGGGAAGACGTGAGGATGGTATGAAGACCTCGAGCAAGTGGCGGCACAAGTGCGTGAGTGAGAAGCACACTAGCATGCACACACATACACACACACGCGCACACACAGCAAGACAAAGAGTGAGAAGCAATGGAATTCTTAGTTTACTTCCCAAAAGCTCTTACAAGTTTGTTTCAGTTACAATCTAACCTCAAAAATGAGCTCTCTAGCTCTTTTTATAGTTTTTGACTAGCTTTGGCCCTGTTCAAACCTAGTGTCCGGCCTAGTTAAAAATTAGGTTCCAGGGCTTATTTGAGGGCTCAAACGAGATCTAAAAAATATGAAAATTGGTACGATGGTACTTCTAATACTCCTCAAGCTCGAGGACTCCTCGGCTTGAACAAAATGGAGTTACTAAAAATAGATAATGGTATTTACAATGGTTTTTAGTGATGAAAATCACTATTTTTGTAGGGGATTCTTCTGAAAATTTGACATACACTTCTTGGAGCTCCCTACTTGCTCCCTTTCCTTGTGTGTCCACCTTTTGATGTGCTTCCATGCTTTGTCCTTGACTTTGAGCTTCAACACTCCCCCCCCCTCTCGAGTCTGTCGTCCCTGACAGACCCTTGTTGGAAGGGTTGTTCTATGTAGTGCTTTGAGAGGTGGTGTCCATCCGTTGTATGAGCTGGTTCCTTGGATTCCAGCAAGAATGTGTCATTGTGAGCTTTCAAAACTGCAAGTTGCTCAAAAGAGGTTGTCAAGAGTGATTTGGAGCAACTACTGGCTTCAATTTGCTTCCAAGATATGGATGTTGTTCCCATGACGTCCGCTAGCTCTTCCAAAGATGATGTTGAGAGCAGTCATGCCAACTACTCATAACCCATAATGAATGATGGGTAAGTGTGTTCGTGCCTGGGTTGAAAAAAGTATGTGCCTTGTGCAAGGCCTGGTAATGTAGCCCTACGCATGCTTACTTGGAAAATGCATTGGAAGAAGTATGGTGCAAAAATTGCGGGTCTTGAGCTAAGTGCTCAAGGGTATGCTGACGAAGAGGTTTCCTAAACTATCATGATTATGGTGTTTCCAGAGTAAAGATACTCACCATGGAGAAGGTTGATGGATGTTTGTCTCTTCGTGTTGTACACTCGGCCTTTGGGATGGAACATTGTTGATGAATGTCCATGTTGATTGTCCACTGATGAGATCTTTTGAGTGGTGGATCCTCTCTCCTCTTCTCAAAGCAACATTTGTGAAATAGTGAAAATTGAATTGCTTGATATTCCTTGGCAAGCAACATCGGGTAACTACACCAAGCTGAGTTTCACATATTCTCTTTAGCTCACCATATGCAGGAGTCTTCTCCTCCAGAACTACCTTTTGCAGATATCTCCTTGGATGCTCTGGTACATGAAGTAGTTAAGCATCACTCAAGTTGCGGACCTTCAAGCTCTTCATTCCTACCATGGTAAGAGAAAATCATAGTTGTAGATGCCATGTTCATGCCAAATGCTTGTTGTTGGCATACAAAGCAATAAAGGAGTCATGCACAATACGGCAACAAGGCCAGATCATTTTTTCCCATAGATTATGTACAACCCAAGTGATTTTAATCACTACACAAACATTGTAAATCCCGTTTTTGGTAGATTAGACTCCATTTTGTGCAAGCCGAGGAGTCCTCGAGCTTGAGGAGTATTAGAAGTACCATCGTACCAAATTTCATAATTTTTAGACTTCGTTTGAGCCCTCAAATAAGCCCTGGAACCTAATTTTTAACTAGGCCGGACACTAGGTCTGGACAGGGCCAAAAGCTAGTCAAAAACTATAAAAAGAGCTAGAGAGCTCATTTTTGAGGGTAGATTGTAATTGAAACGAATTTGTAAAGAGCATTTTGAAAGTAATCTAAAAGCTCCATTGATTCTCACTCTTTGTCTTACTGTGTGTGCGCGTGTGTGTGTATGTGTGTGCATGCTAGTGTGCTTCTCACTCACGCACTTGTGCCGCCACTTGCTCGAGGTCTTCATACCATCCTCACGTCTTCCCGGATTGACATTAAAGGAGGTGCTACTCATCACTGAGCTACACCAAATTTTGGCGCCGTTGCCGGGGATCGAGCTTTGAGGACGAGCGTGTGATGGTAAGACATAGAGTTGATGCGTTGGAGTTGTAGGTATTTTCTTCACTCTCATCGATTTTCTTTTACTTTCTTCACCATCGTCATCATCACCATCTCCCACGTCCATCTCCATCATCGCGAAAATTTCAGTTTTTTGACTATATCCCCACCTCCACCTCATTTCCCTCATTTCACTTGTGAGAGAGAGCGAGAGAGCGAACTTGCATGTGCTGTTTTTGCATGTTTTCTGAGCTATTTTGCAGGTTTTTTGCTGTACCATCATCCCCAGCAGTGTGCGCAGGTACGACAGGCTCTGCACAGGTCCCGGGACGACAGCCTCTGTCTATCGCGACAGACAGAAAATCTTAACATTTTGTGAATGCATGTTTATCATTGTAACCTACACCTTGAGGGCACTCTAGATCACTAGAAGTTTTTCAAAAATTTGCATTTTTTCAGTCTATCGCGACAGACACTGTCTATCGCGACAGACACTGTCTATCGCGACAGACACCGTCTATCGCGACAGACAGAAATCCGCGACAGACACGGTCTATCGCGACAGACACCGTCTATCGCGACAGACAGAAATCCGCGACAGACACTGTCTATCGCGACAGACACCGTCTATCGCGACAGACAGAAATCCGCGACAGACACCGTCTATCGCGACAGACAGAAATCCGCGACAGATACTGTCTATCGCGACAGACACCGTCTATCGCGACAGACACAAATCCGCGACAGACACCGTCTATCGCGACAGACAGAAATCCGCGATAGATACCGTCTATCGCGACAGACACCGTCTATCGCGACAGACAGAAATCCGCGATAGATACCGTCTATCGCGACAGACACCGTCTATCGCGACAGACAGAAATCCGCGACAGATACCGTCTATCGCGACAGACAGAAATCCGCGACAGATACCGTCTATCGCGACAGACACCGTCTATCGCGACAGACAGAAATCCGCGACAGATACCGTCTATCGCGACAGACACCGTCTATCGCGACAGACAGAAATCCACGATAGACACTGTCTATCGCGACAGACACCGTCTATCGCGACAGACAGCCCCCACGATAGATTGTGTCTATCGCGACAGACAGCCCCCACGATAGATTGTGTCTATCGCGACAGACACCGTCTATCGCGATAGACAGGCATTTTCGGCAAAAATTAAGGAGTGAATTTTTGGAAATTTAGGCTAAATTTTGGGCATATGTGCACTTTCATGTACTCATCTACTTACGAAGGCCTTAGAAAATGCATTAAAACCCCCAAAAGGATCAGTTTGTCTAGTAACCCCCTAAACCCTGAACGGTCATAACTTTTGCGTACGAAATCCATTTCCTGAGCTCTAGGGCTTGTCAGAAAGCTCGTGACATATACTACACGCCCTCAACTGTTTTTTATAAGAATATCGCGTTGATTTTCAGATAGGATATTTGGAAGTTGACACACAGAGGGGTAGGAACACCAAGGGAGCTCTAGAGTAAATTTCTAACAATGCAAAAGGGGGAACAAGGGTCATTAAAAAAAAGTGTCTGAAATAAATTGTCTGTCAATTGAAAGGTCTACTTGGAGCTAATCTTGGGATTTATGCAGGCCTATTGAGAAGCAATTGAGAGTATCCAAGCAAGGGTGTGGCACACGCTTGAGAATCAACTTCTCGAGCACTAAAGAGCAAGGTTCGGCAAGAAAGGTCGGAATATTCTCAACTCCTCTTCGTCAATTCCTAGCCTAGGCTAAGAGCGATTAGAAGTAGGAGTAAGTCAGGGCGACGATAGGCCACTATCAAGTTGAAGACTACCTAAAAACTCAAGTTCAAGCTAAAAACTTAATCTCTGTACTGTCGACAACATAAAGGAAAGAACCTAACGTGGAACGATCAACCTGAAAGTACGAAGAACATTCAAGCATTCCTGACGACGTAATAGCAGACAAGACTTTAAACACGAGGAATAACTAAAAAGAATCAAGTGACTGGTACCAATTGATCGGCAACGAGGTTGTACTCTGGGCAAAAATTTGGGCTAATCAGTTAGGCATATGAACCTTAGATCAGGACGACACCTAGTAAGAGAGAGACAAAGCCTTAGGTCTTCAGAGGCTAGTGTCAACCACACTGCTAGGTCCTGGGCCCAGCAGTTGAGCCACCACTCGAACTACCCTCGCTCTGAGACCAGTGAGTCAGAGATGTCTCAAGGCATGGACAAACCTACGGGAAGTTCAGGAGTGCCCTACTTGTACAGGGTAGAAGGCCCTTACAAAACACAGTTGGAGTACCTGAGGACCAACCGATTAGGTGCTAGCATCTATGAAGACGGCTTAGGAAGATCTGTGGTCCAGATTAAAAACCCTGATCAATCCATTGGACTAGAACACCCAGCTGTCAAGTTTGAAAATGGTGCATACCTGGACAAAGAAGGAACTATATATGTAGTCACTAGTCATCCTGATAGGACAGATGACTTTGGGAATGTAATCTCAGAAGCGGACTTAGGTGACCTGGAACAAGGGAACATGGGTGCGGAACCTAGAACCCCTCGAGGTAAATCAGTTCTCACTAGGATTATCACGCCTGAGTGGATCCCCCAAGATAACAAGTGCATAGATTTGCTTCTCAATCGAGAAACGGACGAAGCCTTCTGGAGGTATAAACCGGATCACCCAACTGACATAGGAACAATCATGATCTATGAGTTTAAGGATCCAGATAGCCCAGGTAGAGTGACCTACTTAGACCACACGTCAGAGAGGATTTTTGTGGTGACAGAAAATGATAGGCATGCTTACACTTGGAAGGGCGAATTCATTTTCCCCCAACCAAGATCAAATGTAGCCTATGGTCACCCTGGAGCTGGAACATCCCAGGCTCATGGTATGCAAAGAGACAGAAGTAAAGATAGACCAGAGGTAAGTTTTGCCAATCCAGTGGGCAGAGAAAGAACGAGAACGGAGACGAATAGGGTAGAACCTGAGATGCATAGAGCCCACAGGAACCAAAGAAATGTAGATGGATTCCCTCTGCCGAGGCCTAGAGAGCACACAAGAACTTTGAGACCCACCCAGCTAGTTAAGTCCATGAAGAATTACTTTGACGGCACAGGAGATCCCTATGATCATGTGGCAGAGTTCAAGCAAGTCTTGAGAGCTGAACAAGTGGAGGATCTGTTCACGCAGTACAATGCCTTCGGTCTAACCCTTAGGAACACAGCACTTACGTGGTTTCAGCCATTAGATGAACGCCAGTTCAGGAGCATAGATCAACTCCTAGAGGCATTCATTATAGAGTTCTCTAAGAGCGGCATAAGACACAACACCTCCTCACTAATTCACAGCTTCAAGCAAACCCCTCAAGAGACTGTGAGACTTGCAGGAAGAAGATTTAGACAATATCTTGAAAGGTGCCCTATTTCGGAGCTACCCACATCTGCTAAACAAGTAGCCTTATTTCTTGACGGATTGCTGAGCCCAAAATTGAGATCCTATGTGTATCTGAAAGACCCTAGGACTATAGAAGAATGTGTACGTATGTGCATTGACATTGAAGATAACCTAGGAGAAGAGCTAGAGTTGTCCAAAATTTACAAAGATTCAGATAGTGCATCTAGTCAATCTTCCACACAAGCCACATCAATTGAAGAACTTGCCGAAAAATTAGCTCAGAAACTAGGTGTAACTAGCAAACAAATCCCAAGGTTTGCCCCTGTGAAAAGGTGCTATACATGCGGTGGTGACCATATGGCGAACGTCTGTCCCATTATGGCTCAACCCCAAGTAAACCCTAGTAGCCAGTACTGCACCATAGAACGGAGATACACCAATCACACCGCACAAGACTGCCCATACAACAAGCAGGCAGTTAGGCAACCCTATCCGCAACCCTACCAACAAGGCAGATACCAGAACCAAAATCCACCACCACAATATGCTAGACCCCAACAAACCTACCAACCACAGTATCAGGCCCAACAAAGGCCTCAGCCTGTGCTAGCACAACAACCCCCTGCCCCAGCTAATGTGATTCCGGTAAAGTATACGGCTGCAGAAGAGAACCTGAATAGAGCTATAGTCCCTATAACATCCTTGATCTCTGAAAATGACCCAAGTGACCATAGCTTTGATTCTACCCATGTGGATAGCCCCCAGGCTTACTACATGCAGTCCCCAGAACATGGAGAGTCCTACTATGGTGAAGAGTCGAACGAACCTAGTTGGGAGTCAGATTACACGAACATCATGTATACAAACCCCAACCCTAGACCTCAACCTAGGCAAGTACGACCACCATTTCCTAGAGGACCGTGCTACAGATGCCAAGGAGATCACCTCATTTGTGATTGTCCCTTGCCTCCACCTACGCAAACCCAGTCGGTGACGATCCAAGGCTTCTGCCAAGATTGCGGAAAAGAGCATCTCTTACGAGATTGCCCAAAGAACCCCAATAGCATGCCAAAAATCACCCCTATCAACGTTGTTGGGTTAGTGGTAGACTCCTCAGGAAGCGTCACTTCCACTGCACCAGTACAGGTAGTCACTAGGGCTCAGGCATTGCAGCAAAACCAAGGGGTAGGCCAGGAAAAGAGCCTAGATGCTAGCGATACTGAGAGCCAAAATAAAAAGAGAACAAGAGCTTGGAAAGATAGCCGCGAACGCATGAAAAGGCAATGGGCAAAGAAGATGAGTGAACTTGAGGAAAGTCTACGAGAAACCAAGGCTAAAATCATAGAGATCACGTCTCAACCGCACTCTCACACATTCCCACCGCTACCATCCCCATCACCCTCCATCCCTTCACCCTCTAAGACAGCCCACGCAACCCACCCACCACCCCAAACAGGATCAGTATTAGCTGATCCCACTCCCGAAGACATAGACATGATGCTTAAGGCATATCAGGCCAGAATCCAAGAAGGGCCAAACGTCACGGATCATGACAAGTGCTATCCTAGAGCTGACCTAGAGATAGAAAGAACCAAACTATGCACGAAAATGGTCGCATTGGCTCAGACTATGTTTGAAGCCAGTCGCCTTTTCAATTACTCAGGCTCAGCCAAAACGCAATTACACTTGGATGGATTCCTAGAGAAGTTAGAGAGGATAATTGCAAGATCTGACAAGGAAGAAAAAAATCAAGACCAAGAAAAAGCAAGCAAAAACAGGAATCATTCCCAATCAGAGGTGTATGTGGCCAATGCCCCTAAACCGGACAACTTCCCCTCCTTAGAAAGAATAGAGAGGCCAATAGCACAGCCAGAAAAGGAACCTACCCCTCAAAGAAAGGAAAGGGCAAGAGAACGGATAAGCCAGCCTCTTCAGAAAGCCCATGTGCCTCCTCAAGGAGCCTATCTTCCTCCCCAAAGGTCACAGGAGCCCCCCTCGAAAGCATATGTACCTCCACAGGTAACCCACATTCCTTCCCAGAGAGCGTATGAGCCTGTTCGGAAAAGTAATAGAATAAGTAATCCTCCCCAAGAAGCTTGTGCTCCAGCCATTTGCGAGAACGAGGAGAGAGTCAACAATAGAATCAGCCCTCCTTCACAGGTTGCTTATGCGCCCAATTCTACGGAGCCAGACACTTCTTCTTCTATGAATCGGTTTGCCCCAGACTTCCTACGAGAGATTCAAGAAGACAAATGGGATAACGAAAGCGAGGTCGCCCCTCCTTTTGAACTTGTGGACGATGCACACGACCAATTCCCACAAGACATCCCATCTATTTACGGGGAGCATGAGAGTGTTCAGTCTCACGAGAGATTGGACTTTGAGTCTAATTCCATACAGGAGCTACCCCACTTCACAGGCCCATGGGAAGCAAAGTCCACATGTATGAGAGCACCCACAGTCATGGTAAGGAACGACGACTCAGTCATACCGAGGAACACGGAGGTAGTAACGAACACCAAGGTGCAACGCGATCTCACTTTGGAAGAGCTGTCTGAGGATAGACCAAACGCGCGGAAATATGTAGCTAGTCAAGTAACTGAAACTGCAAAACCTCGTTCCCGGGTAGGATCCCATAGGACAGTACCGGAAATTCCCTTGGATAAGATAGGAGATATGTGTGAAGGTGAAGAAGGGAACACCTACCTTCCCATCACCTATCAGGACTACACCACGAAGGCAATTTTGGACTCAGGTGCAGGAGTTGCAATTGCCACCACCTCCTTATGGAAGCGTTGGGGCAAGCCAGCACTCAGGCCGACGAGAATGAAATTGCAGATGGCCGATGGCCACATAGAGAGACCCCTAGGATTGCTAGAAGGAATAACTCTCACCACTTGTGGTGTCGAGTTTGAACATAGTTTTGCTATCTGTGACTTCAGTAAAAATCATGCCTATGAGATGATTTTGGGAAGGCCATTTATGCGACAATTGCAAGTGGTACAGGATTGGGGAACCAACTCCTTGTATTTGCAACACTTGGGTGTTACGACCAAAGTCAATCTCAAAGATTATTCTCACAGAGATGTCCCTCCTATCCAATGGAATCCCATCCATAGAGCCAAAGATGATACAGAATCGGTGCATTCCATAGGGTCTGGATCCTCATGGATGCATGAAGATACTCACTTATGGATGTGCAAGGTAGCAGTAGAAGAAGAGAAGAGAGAGAAAGCCAGAGAGGTAGGTGCGAAAGAAACCCATAGATCAATCCAAGACCCAGCCTATGCACCTGTAGTTTTTCCAGACGAGGAATTTGAACCCCATGGCTGGGCGGAAATTTTAGCAACAATGGACGTAGCCATCAATGAAGAACAATGGACACCTCACTGTGATGAGGATGGCTATGACATTTCAGTCTTCTCCATAGAGCCAATCATGGGAGAGGCAGTTTTAGAAGGATGCGAACCTAGCCCTGATGCATTTGAGAATGCAAGTGACTCCGATCTAGAGTCAATCATTATGGACCCACCATTTGCATCAGATGAAGAATACTTCCATGAAATAGAATTTCAACCCCAGAGGCATGGAGAGGTTACAAATGATGTAAGATTAGCAACACATATGACCCCTAAGGAAGAAGGAAAGAAACGAAAGAAGAGAGAAGCCTTACCAGAAGAGGAAGAATCTTTGTTTGAGGTCCCATAAAATTTTAAGAAGTATGAGATAGATGACAGGAGAGTCATGATAAGAATGCCTAAACGAGAGGCACAATCAGGAGAGGCCTATGATAACAAAGAAACCACTAAGAAAATAGTAGTGGCCATAGAAGAAGGAGAGGAGAGATGCACGTATATAGGCCATGACCTGACAGAAGAAGAAGAGTACGAATTGATTACCTTGCTAAGAGAATACAGAGATGTATTCGCTTGGAGTTACAAGGATTTGAAAGGTGTTGACCCCGACATATGCTCACACACCATCCCCATGACCTCAGATGCCAAACCCTCTAAGCAAAAGCCTTATACATATAACGATAACTATGCTGCTAAGATCAAGGAAGAGATAGATAGACTGATCGAAGCTGGATTTATCTATGAAATTGAGCACACTGAATGGGTATCCCCCATCGTAGTGGTGCCCAAGAAGAATGGCAAACTGCGTGTGTGCATTAACTTGAAAAAGGTTAATGCAGCCACAATTCGAGATAATTATCCGCTTCCCATAACAGAACATCTCCTAGAACGAGTGGCAGGCAAGGAAGTGTACAGCTTCCTTGATGGATTTTCGGGCTACAGTCAAGTAGCCATAGCTCCAGAGGATCAGCATAAGACAGCCTTTGCCACAGAATGGGGCATTTTTGCTTTTAGAGTAATGCCGTTTGGGCTTACCAACGCACCAGCTACCTTCCAGAGACTGATGTGCCATGTGTTTAAGGAGTTCCTAAGGAAGAGTTTAGAAGTCTATGTTGATGATCTTTGTGCTCATTCCAACGTTAGGCAAACCCATATTCCTGAACTCAGACAAATCTTTGACAAATGTAGAGAATATCAAGTCTGCCTAAACCCAGAAAAGTGCGTTTTTATGGTCAGGCAAGGCAAGATTCTAGGACACATAGTGTCAAAGAATGGCATATCTACCGATGAAGAAAAAGTGAGAGCCATAGCAGAGCTACCTAGGCCAAAGAATGTCAAGGAAGTACAAGCTTTCATGGGGCATTGTGGTTATTATCGACGATTTATACACATGTATGCTGTCATTGCAAAGCCCATGTACGGACTTCTGACAAACTTTGAGTGGACGGATGAATGTGAGAATTCCTTCCAAGAGCTTAAACGAAGATTGTGTTCAGCACCAATCTTGACCACACCAGATTGGAATAAGCCATTCCATGTTCACGTGGATGCATCCAATTATGCTATTGGATGTGTGCTCGCACAACCTACTGGTGAAGGTAATATGGATCTTCCAATTGCCTATGCCAGTAGACATTTGAATGCGGCTGAACGGAATTACACCACTACAGAGCGCGAAGGATTAGGCATGGTTTATGCAGTCAAAAAATTTAGACACTATTTGCTTGCAAATAAGTTTAAATTTTTTACTGATCATCAGGCATTGTTGTACCTAGTAAACAAGCCATGCAATACAGGTAGATTAGTAAGATGGTTTCTCTTGCTAATGGAATACGAATTTGAGGTTGTGGTAAGGAAAGGTAGGACTCATTTGAGAGCCG
Organism: Ceratopteris richardii; assembly: GCA_020310875.1. Taxonomy (NCBI): domain Eukaryota; kingdom Viridiplantae; phylum Streptophyta; class Polypodiopsida; order Polypodiales; family Pteridaceae; genus Ceratopteris; species Ceratopteris richardii. Next base: position 169,048,902 of record CM035412.1, read on the forward strand.
ATCATCTCTCTAGGCTCACATCGGGAGAAGCCCCACAAGGAGTGTCAGATGACCTTCCTGATGCTTACTTGTTTAATTTGGAAGTTATACCGCAGTGGGCCAAGCCAATAGTACCAGTATTGACATACGGGCCTAATCATCCAGTGGTGAACACACGGAATAGAGAGATTGTAAAATCCCAAAAGTACCACATCATGGCAGGAAGCATGTACAAGCACACAGATCAAGGGATCTTGGCTTGTTGCGTAGAAGAGGATGAGTACGCTAAATGGTTGCAATTAGCACATGTAGGTGCGTTAGAGCAACACCATTCAAAGCAAAGAACTTTGCAGACTCTAAAGAGATTCGGAGTGCATTGGCCAACTATGGAAGCTGATGTCCAAAAGTTGTGCAAGGAATGCCCAATCTGTTGCACTAAACCACCAGTGGAACATGCCACTCTTTATCAAGTATCCATTGTGCCAGATTGGAGTGAACCTCTAGTATCATTCTTGAGAACAAACACATTCCCTCCAGACATGACTCTAGCTAGGAAAAGGAGTTTAGAACAAGAAGCCCAGGATTACTCACTCATCGGTAATAATCTATATAAGCGCGGTAAAGATGGTTACCTGAGACTATGTGTCCACGAAAGTGAATATCTGAAGATCTTGGAAACTGCTCACCAAGGTGTAGCAGGAGGACACTTTGGACCAGATCGGGTAATCAAGGCGATACTATTTGCGGGCTTCTGGTGGCCTACCCTTCACATGGATGCACATACCTATGTGAAACGGTGTGATGTCTGTCAAAGGACTCAGTATCCTATATGCAAAGATGAGATGCCACTGAAACCTATGATGGGTGGACGTGCATTCTCTAAGTGGGGAATAGACTTCGTAGGTCCTATTAATCCCCCAGCTAAGGGTTCTCATGCGGAATACATCATTGTAGCAACAGATTATCTCACCAAGTGGGTAGAGGTAAAAGCTACAACCAAGAACGATGCTCAAACAACTGCCAAATTCTTGTTTGAGAATGTATTCACGAGATATGGACTACCTATAGAGCTTGTAAGTGATAGAGGCACTCACTTCTTGAATGAAGTTATTGAAAATCTACTCCAAGAATTTATGGTAATACACAAGAAGTCTGCCCCATATCACCCTCAAGCTAATGGTCAAGCTGAGAGCACTAATAAGATTTTATGCAATGTACTCACGAAATTAGTGAACACTAAACGCTCTGATTGGGACAAACAGCTACACCATGCTGTTTGGGCATACCGAGTGGCCTACAAAACGGTACTCCAAGCCACTCCCTTTCAGATGGTATTCGGTCAAAACGCTGTGTTACCCTTGGACTTCTTGATCCCTACATTGAGAGTAGCACGAGAGCACGAATGGACAGGTCATGAGCTCTCCTCTAGGATCTTTGACCTTGAACGATTAGGAGAAACAAGACTGAGAGCCGCTGCAGGGATATATGCAGCCAAGAAGAGACAGAAGGCATACTTTGATGCCCACGTGAAGAATAAAGGCTTGAAAGCAGGAGATCTAGTCTTAGTCTATACACTAAAACAACACGCGAGGAAGCTAGAAAAGAGAGGCTACGGACCTATGATCATCAATAGGATCTCCACGAGCGGAGCAGTACAATTGGCCACATTAGAGGGTGATGTTCTCCCAAATTATATTAGCGGTTGCAGAGTCAAGTTGTATCAGGAACCCTTCACGGAGGAAATGCTCAGTCGACTCAACACTGCTAAGAAACGCAAAGAGGAAGAAAAGCGAGTTCGAGAAGAAGCTCAAGCTGAAGCTTTAGAACGCATCAGAAGGATGAAATTACGAAGGCAAGGTAGAGATCAGCCTGGAGCGAATGACTATGCAGACCAAGGATTTCCTATGGCCATGTGTGAAGTCGCAGGAACAAGCTCGCATAGGATAATTGATAGACGTCCTTTCGTAACCTTAGATATAGGACAAGGAAAGAGTGCAAGGACCGTAAGAGCCTTGATTGACTCAGGTGCAGCCACTAGTGCTGTTAAATTGTCTTACTGCCAAGAATTACAATTGACTGTCAATCCTGTGGAAGCATATCTTATAGGATTGGGAGGAGTGGAAACCCCTTGCATGGGCGAGGCGGAACTTCCCCTTTACATTCATGATGAGGCAATGACAGTTAAAGTACTGGTGTGTCAAGATGAGGATCTCACTGAACCTCTAGTCTTGGGTCAAGATTGGATCTATGACCAAGCAATTAACTTAAACCTAAGAAGTGGACTTCTCCAGGTTTGGGTCAATCATAGTCGAGTTACAGTAGAATTAGACAATGGAGCACTCAAGGAACTAGGAAAGGCACAGACTCCTGGTCCTTCCAGGGGTACACATGAAGATGACCATGCTGTTCTTGTTCAAAACCCTGTGTTGCAGAGGAATGATATTTGCAAAAAAGGAGTCAGGGATGCAACGGAACTCCCTTCTTTTCCAAAGGCCAGAAGGAGGCAGCAACCAAAGGCGGATCACAAGCAGAAGAAGCCGAGTACTACCTATGTCCGAGATCAAAAGTACCTGCGCAGCAGAATGTCCCAGAAAATAAACCAGGTGTGGGTGCGGAAAGGCGAACGACCGGGTGCACCACCGTCAACTACACGGGCAAAGCCTCTTATTAGTAACCAACAACACGACGCTAATAAGAAGTCTGTCAGAAATTCTTCTGCTAAAGTAAAATCTATTTGGGTGCCCAAGAAGTCGATGAAGGCAAGCCCACAATCTAGACAAATTTGGGTGCCTAAGGCTTGCTTGAGGGCACAAGTAGTTACGCCAAGGCCACAACCTATGCAGCATAACCCATCTACGAGTACAACCAGTATTCCCTCGTGCTCAACACTTAGGAACACACCAAGACCCATGAGCATGCATGTAATCACTTATAAGTGGGTCCCTAAAAGGCCCCATTCCCAAACAGCGACACCGACACAGCTCTCTGGAGTCTCTACGAAACCGAAAGCGAAGCCCATCCACTGCATTTGGCAGTCTAAGATCTGTGATAAACCCCCCGACCCCGATTTGTAAATTCACCCCACTTACTAACGGCATTAGTCTCCTAGGAATACACAAACGTTAACTACACTCACTGTCTTCGTGCACTTACTAACCACTAACTCACCATATACCTCATGTTAATGTTGTAACGGGGACAGCAACGGATTTAGTCTGTCCATTACGATGTTAACACATGCTTCTATATTCTCACAGAATCAGAAGGCAAGCAGTAAAATGGCAGAAGCGACAGGTTCGGGCTCACAAGTAGGGATACTTACTGCAGGAACTGATGTGGATAGCCTACCTGTGGACGTGCCCCCGACTGAACGACCAGTGGAGATGCAACACCTTCAGCAACTCCCGGTGCCAGACCCACCTACAGGAATCACGGAAAGAGTCCATGCCAACTCTCATTGGTTCAATGGCATGCCCGGTCCATTAGGTGAGGCCAAGTATATCTGGGAGTCTAAATGCGAGTATGACAGATCATGGGTGCGATTCCAATTTTTCTTCAAGGAGTTCGAGACTTTACAGAACACAGAAGATCTACAGATCATATGGCAACGAGCAGGATTGGCGGAATATTTTGAAGCCCCACTACCTAAACCCGATCTCCTCCGATGTTACTATTTGGTCTCCACATTACAAGCTAATGAAGATAAGGACCAACCCGGATCATTTGTTCTCCCTTCATTGCTGGGCAACAACGAGTTGAAGAGGTTTGAGCTTACTGTGGAGTTGGTAAGTGATGCTTTGAATATGCATGGCACGCATGTACCCTCAGAAAAGGATGCTCTCGTTCCCACCAACATGAAGGACAGGAAAGTAGTGAAGCTGAAAGACATGGCAGCACTCACCCCAAATGTGTCCATCCCTCTCCGAATGTGCATGCAACACTTCGCCTTCCCCGGTCAAGACCGATTCACGCAACCACACAAGAAGATCTGGTTTGCTCTCTACTTGGCGGAAGCAGGTGCGTTACCTATTAAGCTACCAGTGTGGATTATAGATCAGTTGTATGAAGCAAACAAACGGGCATCTAGGAAATTAGTGGTGAACGGATGCTGTGCACTCACACGCATCATTTATCGATGCTTGGCATATGATGTCCCCATTGAGCGTGCCTTAACTTGTGCACAATTACAAATGTTTAAAAGGCTCAAGACATCCACACATCAGTCCAAGCGCATGAGGGGCGCGATCCCTTGTGTCCAGACAAGGGAAGTCCTGACTACTCCTGAGGCATCACCATTAAGAGAGGGTACTGTACCCCCCTTTACCATTAGGATACCCAGGTCGAAATCTGACACTACGACACAACCTACCCCATCGGCTCCTCCTGTTACACCTGAATTCGAATTTGCTGCCACTGGAGAGGCTGAAGGACTGGACCCCCAGGATTTCGAAGCATTCCTACAAAGCACACAATTCTCTGATGTGGAGTTTTATTCAGAGGCAGAGGAGCAGGGCACATCCTCACGAAGAAGAAGAAAGTTTACAGACGGTAGACATGTCCATTGGAGTGACGCTCAGCAAAGTCAACAACACGGACACCCGGAAGAAGAAGAAACATATGAAGAAGAGACCACTGAAGCTCCAGCATATACAGCAGAACTCCGAAGGCTGTATCAGATTATGGAAAGAGTGCGATCGCAGCAGTTACTCACTGAACAGAGCAGCAGAGTACTTATGACTCAGTTGTTGGAAGAAGCGGGAGTTGACTCAGAGTACAGGGAAGGTCTCTTATTGATGGCAGAAACATATGGAGTTGTAGAAGCTGTGCGCACTGCCATTCAGAGGCCTTCAGTTCAATATGACCCACGAAGGTTCCAGACACGACCTCGCTCAGGTAAAAATATCCAAATTCCCGTTACAGTTGCAGAAGAGCCCACTACTACACCAACCTCCCAAACAGCTAGTCAACAGCACCCCGCCACCCATGAGGAGTCCACCGAACCACTACCATCCACTCCCCCACCATCACCTCCTAGAAGAGAAACAGTGGAAACCACATCGACTGCTCAACCCACCGACCCCACCTTCACCTTCCGTACTCCGATCTCCAGTGCCACCCTATTCTCTACCACTGATAACCCGGTCTTTGACGCAAACCCCATCACTACACCACCCACCGAAACCATTCCCGAGCCTGCCCTAGGACAACCATCCCCAATGCCTTCAGCCACCGATCATCCTGACCCCAGATCCACATTCATGGGCTTCCCTGCTACCACGCAACCCTTTCAGCCCTCCTCAAATTTACGACCCCAACCCCCGATATCCCTCTCTCCATTTCTACAATCCCTCCAGGACATCTTTGCTAGGGCTTTTCAACCAGGCCCTCAACCATTCCCTGTCTTTTCAGCTCCCCACCCCACGTCACATCTATTCACCACTTCCACACACACACCACCTACCATACCAATGTATATGGCAGGCCCCACACTAACACCCACTCCTGAAGGTATGGACATTTCACCACCCACGGCACCTCCACCCACGGTTTCACCTCCTCCCATTCCCCCTCCACCAATTTCACCCACACACACAACTTTCGTAGACACATCATTCACTGTCTCCCTTCCCCAATTCCCTTCCCATGCATCTTCCACAGTAAACACCCCCCACTCATCTATAGGTAATGCATTGGACACCATGTTGGCTTGTATATCAAATTTAAGAACAGATTACATTCAGCTCCAGCAACAAAACGCATGCCTGCAAGAGCACTCAGCGACACTACAGCTCCGCCTTGCGGTACTAGAAGAGGAGAATGCTCGCCTCCACACACAGTTCCAAACCCTCCAAGACGCCCATAATATATTGGAAGTACAGCTACAGAACGTAGATCAGGAAGCAGTGCAGGTGGTAGAAAGTCACCTACGGACACAACTGGAACGCAACTCAAAACTTCAGCGAAATATGGCGCTACTTAAACGCCATCTTGCGGCTGCTCAGGAAGAGAACAGACGTCTGCAAATACAAAATCAAGAGAACCTGGAGGCAGCTATTGAGAGCACACCGGGGGCACCCATCAGCCCATCCAAGTTTCAAGCAGTGACCCCCGATAATATCAAGATTATATTGGAAGATTATGCCATGCTACTCGAAGCACATGATAAGCTATCGGAGGAGCTAGGACAACTGAAGCAGGAACACCAACAAGGCCCAACAGCTGCCCCTCCAACCACCCCCTCTGCAGCTTCGCTTCCCTCCGACGCAGAGGCCATAAAAGATCTCCAGCAACAGGTAACTGAATTGCAGACACGCCTACTACAATATGAGAGGCCATCTTCCCCTCCGGAGGCTCCCACGGACGAAGAAGTTGTGCAAATTCCTGTGGAACAAACGTTTGATGAAGAATATGATCCGCAACCATTCCCAGGAGGCCAACAAACAGAAGAAGCGCAGGACACGTTCGAGGCACCACGGCCGCCATGGTTACGACAAGTGGAGGAAACAGGGACCTCGCATGAAGAGCGCACCGTAGTGCAAAATCAGGCTATGAGGGTCATAGAGGAGACTGTTTTACAATCAGATTACTTCAAGAACTTGTCATCGAGACGCCTGATTCTCTCATCGGAACTCCAGTACAGGCCATATTATATTATCTTGGCTGATTATAATGCAGAAATACAAAGAGTCACGGGTCAGATTCCTACTTTTGCGACCCAATTTCAACCCGAAGACCTTCCTCCAGAGGTGCGAAAAGGCAAGATTCGTCAACCAACATGGCGGCAGAAACTTTTAGAGACTTATCCAGAAATGCTACGCACATGGAACAACGCGCCGTTGCACCTCCTGTACAACCCATGCTACGGTCCAGTCCCCCGCCGCAGGTCGTGGAAGGCATTTAATATCAAGGTACAGAACAATGCGCAATGCAAGGAATGGCTGAACTACCCGTACATAGCGCCACCACAAGGACCACCATCGGTAGCATATATGATGGGGACCATTCGCCACTGGATGCCGCGCTTGAAGCCCATGCAAGATGTAGCAGCGCAAATGATGCTTAAAATCTTAGATATGATGCAAGTGGTGCTGAAGACCTTTAGAAATGCAGCCGCACCACAGGTACGCCTTCCGGGGTTTAGCAATGGAAATTACGACTTGGTGTATGACATGAGCACCACCCCCAGTATCCGTGTGGCTTACGCTTGGCATGCACGCATCAAATACCTCCCCGCCTGCTACAAACAGACCTTCGAAGAAATGTTCAGATCAGGGTTCTGGGAGTACCACTCGGAGATTTTCGCGCCTAAGCCGACACATCTGCTTCAACTGTTTGCTTGTGAACAAGCAATGTATTCAGAGTACTACACCACCCCGCAACCAGAGACCCCCGGTGCAATAAATTGGGAGGCATTGGAAGCCGATCTAGCAAGAGGCTTAAGGATAGGAGAACATGAACTGGCCACCAATGTCATCCAATATTACATCGACCACCCGAGGGAACAAAGGTCTGTCAGGGGCGACAGACGCTAGGAAGGGGGGAGTGTTGGCATACAAAGCAATAAAGGAGTCATGCACAATACGGCAACAAGTCCAGATCATTTTTTCCCATAGATTATGTACAACCCAAGTGATTTTAATCACTACACAAACATTGTAAATCCCGTTTTTGGTAGATTAGACTCCATTTTGTGCAAGCCGAGGAGTCCTCGAGCTTGAGGAGTATTAGAAGTACCATCGTACCAAATTTCATAATTTTTAGACTTCGTTTGAGCCCTCAAATAAGCCCTGGAACCTAATTTTTAACTAGGCCGGACACTAGGTCTGGACAGGGCCAAAAGCTAGTCAAAAACTATAAAAAGAGCTAGAGAGCTCATTTTTGAGGGTAGATTGTAATTGAAACGAATTTGTAAAGAGCATTTTGAAAGTAATCTAAAAGCTCCATTGATTCTCACTCTTTGTCTTACTGTGTGTGCGCGTGTGTGTGTATGTGTGTGCATGCTAGTGTGCTTCTCACTCACGCACTTGTGCCGCCACTTGCTCGAGGTCTTCATACCATCCTCACGTCTTCCCGGATTGACATTAAAGGAGGTGCTACTCATCACTGAGCTACACTTGTCATTTACCAGATAAGGCAGCAATAATCTCACTGCTGGCCGAGACACACTTCTATCCAAATTGATAAATGCCTAGTAATCAACAGTTCCACCTTCAACTAAGCATGACTCATTCATGTTTCATAAGCCAAACCTAGGAACAAGCTTTCTCCCGCTTTTCTTTCTCCCCCTCTTTTTTTTTAAAATTTTTTTTTTGAGGAAAAGGATATCACAAAACAAGAACACAAAAGTTAGTATCAATAGAAATATTTGACATATGTCACTGTGCTCTTGTGCGTGGGATTCTCAAGTGTGTCTATGCACGGCCGTGTAATGTGGCCCTATATTAATGCATACTTTGGAAATGCATGACCTGAATGGTGCAAAAGACAGGGTTGTGCAAGGAGCACATGGTTGTTGCTCGTTTGAGGCTTTCGATGTCATTTGTGGAGGTTGATGCCGACCTTGGTGGAGGTATCCATTGAGTCTCGAACTGATGTGATCCTCCTTATTGGAGTCCATTTTAGAACATCATTTGGCACTGTAGAGGTCACTTCAGGCGTCTTTCTCTTTGGATGCTTTCTGAACTGTGGTATCCAGTGTGGTTGACGCTTTGGTTCGGTGGAGACTACTTGCACCTTTGGCTTCCAAACCCATATCCTTTTTGCATGTCTTCCTACTAATGTTGAAGAGCTGATTTGATCTTCCTTTGGTCTCTGTACGTGGTTCTTACCCTTTTCTCTTTTTGGCTTCTTTGTTGAAACCTTTTGCATGTGGGAGAACAAAGGTTGTTGTGGATGTAGGAGCTTCTTAGGTACCCACATCTGTAATTGCCCTTGTTGAGCTGCAGCTAGCTTCTTAGGCACCCAAACTTGTTGGATACCTTGTGATTGAGCTTGTCTTAGCTGCTTCCTTCGTCTTCTGGCCTGGTTGGTTTGCATGGATGGAATTTGTGGGGGCAAGGTTGGTGGTTGCTCTCCTTTGCGTACCCATATCTGCTTCATCGGTTGAGTTGTTCTGCTTCGCACGTTCTTTTGGTCTCTCGTCCGGAGAGTCTTTAGTGATTGATCTGCCCTTAGTTGCTGCCTCCTTCTGGCCTTTGGAAAAGAAGGGAGTTCCATTGTGGTTCTGACTCTTTGTTTGAGATCTTCATTCTTCTGCATCACATAGCCTTGGACAAGAACAGCATGGTCAACTTCATGTGCACCCCTGGAGGGACTAGGAGTCTGTGCCTTTCCTAGTTCCTTGAGTGCTCCATTATCTAACTCTACTGTAATTCGACTATGATTGACCCATACCTGAAGAAGTCCACTTCTTAGGTTTAAGTTGACTGCTTGGTCATAGATCCAGTCTTGACCCAAGACAAGAGGTTCAGTGATGGATCCTCATCTTGACACACTAGTACTTTAACTGTCATTGCCTCATCATGAATGTAGAGGGGAAGTTCCACCTCGCCCATGCAAGGGGTTTCCACGCCTCCCAATCCTATGAGATATGCTTCCACAGGATTGACAGTTAACTGCAACTCTTGACAGTAAGACAATTTAACGGCACTAGTGGCTGCACCTGAGTCAATCAAGGCTCTTACGGTCCTTGCACTCTCTCCTTGTCCTATATCTAAGGTTATGAAAGGACGTCGATCAGTTATCCTATGTGAGCTTGTTCCTGCGACTTCACACATTGCCATATGATATCCTTGATCTGCATAGTCATTTGTTCTAGGCTGATCTCTACCTTGCCTTCGTAATTTCATCCTTCTGATGCGTTCTAAAGCTTCTGCTTGAGCTTCTTCTCAAATTCGCTTTTCTTTCTCTTTGCGTTTCTTAGCAGTGTTGAGTCGGCTGAGCATTTCCTCCGTGAGGGGTTCCTGATACAACTTGACTCTGCAACCGCTAATATAGTTTGGGAGAACATCACCCTCTAACGTGGCTAGTTGTACTGCTCCACTCGTGGAGATCCTATTGATGATCATAGGTCTGTAGCCTCTCTTTTCTAGCTTCCTCGCGTGTTGTTTCAGTGTGTAGACTAAAACTAGATCTCCTGCTTTCAAACCCTTATCCTTCACATGGGTATCAAAGTATGCCTTCTGTCTCTTCTTGGCTGCATATATTCCTGCAGCAGCTCTCAGTCTTGTTTCCCCTAATCGTTCAAGGTCAAAGATCCTAGAGGAGAGCTCATGACCTGTCCATTCAAGCTCTTGTGCTACTTTCAACGTAGGTATTAAGAAGTCCAAGGGTAGCACAGCGTTTTGGCCAAATACCATCTGAAAGGGGGTGGCTTGGAGTACCGTTTTGTAGGCAACTCAGTGTGCCCAAACAGCATGGTGTAGCTGTTTGTCCCAATCAGAGCGTTTAGTGTTCACTAATTTCGTTAGTACATTACATAAGATCTTATTAGTGCTCTCAGCTTGTCCATTAGCTTGAGGGTGATAAGGGGCAGACTTCTTGTGTATTATCAAGAATTCTTGGAGTAGATTTTCAATCACTTCGTTCAAGAAATGAGTGCCTCTATCACTTACAAGCTCTATAGGTAGCCCATATCTTGTGAATACGTTCTCAAACAAGAATTTAGCAGTTGTCTGAGCGTCATTCTTTGTCGTAGTTTTTACCTCTACCCACTTAGTTAGATAGTCTGTTGCAACAATAATGTATTCCGCATGAGAACCCTTAGCTGGGGGATTAATAGGACCTACGAAGTCTATTCCCCACTTAGAGAACGCACGTCCACCCATCATAGGTTTCAGTGGCATCTCATCTTTGCGTATAGGATACTGAGTCCTCTGACAGACATCACACCGTTTCACATAGGTATGTGCATCCATGTGAAGGGTAGGCCACCAGAAGCCCGCAAATAGTATTGCCTTGATCACCCGATCCGGTCCAAAGTGTCCTCCTGCTACACCTTGGTGAGGAGTTTCCAAGATCTTCAGATATTCACTTTCATGGACACATAGCCTCAGGTAACCATCTTTACCACGCTTATATAGATTGTCACCAATGAGTGAGTAATCCAGGGCTTCTTGTTCTAAACTCCTTTTCCTCGCCAGAGTCATGTCTGGAGGGAATGTGTTTGTCCTTAGGAAGGATACTAGAGGTTCACTCCAATCTGGCACAATGGACACTTGATAAAGAGTGGCGTGTTCCACAGGTGGTTTAGTGCAACAGATTGGACATTCCTTCCACAACTTTTGGACATCAGCTTCCATAGTTGGCCAATGTACTCCGAGTCTCTTTAGGGTCTGTAAAGTTTGTTGCTTTGAGTAGTGTTGCTCTAACGCACCTACATGTGCTAATTGCAACCATTTAACGTACTCATCCTCTTCTACGCAACAAGCCAAGATCCCTTGACTTGTGTGCTTGTACATGCTTCCTGCCATGATGTGGTACTTTTGGGCTTTAACAACCTCTCTATTCCGTGTGTTTACTACTGGATGGTTAGGCCCGTATGTCAATACTGGCACCAATGGCTTAGCCCACTGCGGCACCACTTCCAAATTAAACAAGTAAGCATCAGGAAGGTCATCTGACACTCCTTGTGGGGCTTCTCCCGATGTGAGCCTAGAGAGGTGATCTGCTCTCAAATGAGTCCTCCCTTTCCTTACCACAACCTCAAAATCATATTCCATTAGTAAGAGAAACCATCTTACTAATCTTCCTGTATTGCATGGCTTGTTTACGAGGTATAGCAATGCCTGATGATCAGTAAAAAATTTAAACTTATTTGCAAGCAAATAGTGTCTAAATTTCTTAACTGCATATACCATGCCTAATCCTTCTCGCTCTGTAGTGGTGTAGTTCCGTTCAGCCGCATTCAATTGTCTACTGGCATAGGCAATTGGAAGATCCATATTACCTTCACCGGTAGGTTGTGCAAGCACACATCCAATAGCATAATTGGATGCATCCACATGAACATGGAATGGCTTATTCCAATCTGGTGTGGTCAAGATTGGTGCTGAACATAATCTTCGTTTAAGCTCCTGGAAGGAATTCTCACATTCATCCGTCCACTCAAAGTTAGTCAGGAGTCTGTACATGGGCTTTGCAATGACAGCATACATGTGAATGAATCTTCGGTAATAACCACAATGCCCCATGAAAGCTTGTACTTCCTTGACATTCTTTGGCCTAGGTAACTCTGCTATAGCTCTCACTTTCTCTTCGTCAGTAGATATGCCATTCCTTGACACTATGTGTCCTAGAATCTTGCCTTGCCTGACCATGAAAACACACTTTTCTGGGTTCAGGCAGACTTGATATTCTCTACATTTGTCAAAGATTTGCCTGAGTTCGGGGATATGGGTTTGCCTAATGTTCGAATGAGCACAAAGATCATCAACATAGACTTCTAAGTTCTTCCTCAGGAACTCTTTAAACACATGGCACATCAACCTCTGGAAGGTAGCCGGTGCATTGGTAAGCCCGAATGGCATTACTCTAAAGGCAAAAATGCCCCATTCAGTGGCAAATGCCGTCTTATGTTGATCCTCTGGAGCTATGGCTACTTGATTGTAGCCCGAAAATCCATCAAGGAAGCTGTACACTTCCTTGCCTGCCACTCTTTCTAAGAGATGTTCTGTGATGGAAAGCGGATAGTTATCTCGAATCGTGGCTGCATTAACCTTTTTCAAGTTAATGCACACACGCAGCTTGCCATTCTTCTTGGGCACCACTACGATGGGGGATACCCATTCAGTGTGCTCAATTTCATAGATAAATCCAGCTTCAACCAGTCTATCTATCTCTTCTTTGATCTTAGCAGCGTAATTATCATTATATGTGTAGGGCTTTTGCTTAGAGGGTTTAGCATCTGAGGTCATGGGGATGGTGTGTGAGCATATGTCAGGGTCAACACCTTTCAAATCCTTGTAACTCCAAGCGAATACATCTCTGTATTCTCTTAGCAAGGCAATTAACGCATGCTCTTCTTCTTCTGTTAGGTCATGGCCTATGTACGTGCATCTCTCCTCTCCTTCTTCTAGGGCCACTACTATTTTCTTGGTGGTTTCTTTGTTATCATAGGCCTCTCCTGATTGTGCCTCTCGTTTAGGCATTCTTATCATGACTCTCCTGTCATCTATCTCATATTTCTTAAAATTTTCTGGGACCTCAAACAAAGATTCTTCCTCTTCTGGTGAGACTTCTCTCTTCTTCCGTTTCTTTCCTTCTTCCTTCGGGGTCACATGTGTTGCTAATCTTACATCGTTTGTGAGCTCTCCATGCCTTAGGGGTTGAAATTCTACTTCATGGAAGTATTCTTCATCTGATGCAAATAGTGGGTCCATAATGATTGACTCTAGGTCGGAGTCACTTGCATCCTCAAATGCATTAGGGCTAGGTTCGCATTCTTCTAGAACTGCCTCTCCCATGATTGGCTCTATGGAGAAGACTGAAATGTCATAGCCATCCTCATCACAGTGAGGTGTCCATTGTTCCTCATTGATGGCTACATCCATTGTTGCTAAAATTTCTGCCCAGCCGTGAGGTTCAAATTCTTCATCAGGAAAGTCTACAGGTGCATAGGTTGGGTCTTCGATTGATCTATGGGTTTCTTTCGCACCTACCTCTCTCGCCTTCTCTCTCTTCTCTTCGTCTACTGCTACTTTGCACATCCATAAGTGGGTGTCTTCATGCATCCATGATGATCCTGATCCTATGGAATGCACCGATTCCGTATCATCTTTGGCTCTATGGATGGGATTCCATTGGATGGGAGGGACATCTCTATGAGAGTAATCTTTGAGATTTACTTTGGTTGTAACACCTAAGTGTTGCAAATACAAGGAGTTGGTTCCCCAGTCCTGTACCACTTGCAACTGTCGCATAAATGGTCTTCCCAAAATCATCTCATAGGCATGATTTTTGCTAAAGTCACATATAGCAAAGGTATGCTCAAACTCGACACCACAAGTGGTGAGAGTTATTCCTTCTAGCAATCCTAAGGGTCTCTCAATATGACCGTTTGCCATCTGCAATTTCATTCTCGTTGGCCGGAGTGCTGGCTTGCCCCAACGCTTCCATAGGGAAGTAGTGGCAATTGCAACTCCTGCACCTGAGTCCAAAATTGCCTTGGTGGTGTACTCCTGGTAGGTGATGGGAAGATAGGTGTTCCCTTCTTTACCTTCACACATATCTCCTATCTTATCCAAGGGAATTTCTGGCACTGTCCTATGGGATCCTACTTGGGAACGAGGTTTGGCTATTTCTAGTACTTGTTTGGCGACATGTTTCCATAACTCAGGTCTAACCTTGAGTAGCTCTTCTAACTTGAGATTGCACGGCACGTTAGTGTTCTTCACTACTTCTGTGTTCCTAGGTATGACTGAATCTTCGTTTCTTACCATGACTGTAGGTGCCCTCATGCAGGTGGACCTTGCTTCCCATGGGCCTGTGAAATGGGGTAGTTCCTGTAAAGAATTAGACTCGAAGTCTAATCTTTCTTGAGATTGGATGCTCTCCTGCTCTCCATAAATGGATGGGATGTCTTGTGGGAATTGGTCATGTGCATCATCCACCAGTTCAATGGGAGGAGGGACTTCACTCTCTTTAGCCCATTTGTCTTCTTGAATCTCTCGTAGGAATTCTGGTGTAAATCGATTCATAGAAGATGATGTGTCCGGCTCCGTAGAGTTAGGCACATAGGCTTCTTGAGCAGGAATGCTTACTCTTTCACTTGCCTTGCCCTTGTGTTGAAAGGCAGGTTCCTTATGTGATTGTGCCACTAGATTCTCTATTCTTTCCAGGGAGGGGGAATTGTCTGGTTCAATGGAAATTGGCACATAAGCTTTCGGTAGGGGATGGGTCCTATTTTTGCTTGCATCATCTCTTTCTTGATTCTCTCCTTTCTTGGCAGATCTTGCAATTATGCGCTCTAACTTCTCCAGAAGTCCATCCAAGTGTAATTGCGTCTTGGCTGAGCCTGTAATTGAAAAGGCGACTGGCTTCAAACATAGTCTGAGCCAATGCGACCATTTTCGCGCAAAGCTTGGTTCTTTCTATCTCTAGGTCAGCTCTAGGGTAACACTTGTCATGATCTGTGACATTTGGCCCTTCTTGAATTCTGGCCTGATATGCTTTAAGCATCATGTCTATGTCTTCCGGAATGGGATCAGCTAATACTGATCCTACTCTAGGGGATGGTGGAATCATAGGAGGTGGGTTGAAAGGTGGCGGGTCGGATGGCGATGGGAATGGTGGTGGTGGGATAGTGTGAGAGGGGGTTTGAGAGGTGATTTCAGTTATCCTAGCTTTGGTTTCTCTTATGCTTTCCTCGAGTTCACTCATCTTTTTAGCCCATGGTCTTTTCATTCTTTCCCGACTATCTTTCCACGCTCTAGTCCTTTTCTTTGTTATGCTCTCAGTTTCACTAGCCTCTGGGTTCTTATCCTGGTTTACCCCTTGATTCTGCTGCAATGCTTGAGCTCTAGTGACTACCTGTACGGGAGCAGTGGAAGTGACACTTCCTGTGGAATCTACCACTAACCCAATAACATTGATAGGTGTGATTTTTGGCATATTATTGGGGTTTTTTTGGGCAATCTCGTAAGAGATGCTCTTTTCCACAATCTTGGCAAAAGCCTTGGATCGTCACTGACTGGTTTTGTGTAGGTGGAGGTAAGGGGCAATCACGAATGAGGTGATCTCCTTGGCATCTGTAGCACGGTCCTCTTGGGAACGGAGGTCTTACTTGCCTAGGTTGAGGCCTAGGATTGGGGTTTGCATACATGACGTTTGTGTAATCTGACTCCCAACTAGGTTCATTTGGCTCTTCGCTGTAATAGGACTCACCATGTTCTAGAGACTGCATGTAGTACGCCTGGGGACTATCAACATGTGTAGAATCAAAGCTATGGTCACTCGGGTCACTTTCAGAAAGCAAGGGTGTTACAGGGACTAAAGCTCTATTCAGGTTTTCTTCTGCAACAGCATACTTTACCGGAATCACATTAGCTGGGGCAGGGGGTTGCTGAGCTAACACTGGTTGAGGCCTTTGTTGGTTTTGGTAGGGTTGCTGATACGGTTGTTGTGGCCTGCCATATGGTTGTGGAGGGTACGGGTTATGGTATCTTCCCTGCTGAGGGTATGGCTGAGGGTAGGGTTGCCTAACTGCCTGCTTGTTGTATGGGCAATCTTGTGCGGTGTGATTGGTGTATCTCCGTTCTATGGCGCAGTACTGGCTACTAGGATTTACTTGGGGCTGAGCCATAATGGGACATACGTTCGCCATGTGGTCGCCACCACAAGTATAGCACCTCTTCACAGGGGCAAACCTTGGGATTTGTTTGCTAGTTACACCTAATTTCTGAGCTACTTTCTCTGCAAGTTCCTCGATTGATGTGGATTGCGTGGAGGAGAGGCTTGAGGCACTATCCGAGTCTTTGTATATCTTGGAAAGCTCTAACTCCTCCCCTAGGTTATCCTCAATGTCAATACACATGCGTACACACTCTTCTATGGTCCTAGGGTCTTTCAAGTACACATATGATCTTAATTTGGTACTTAGCAATCCATCCAAGAATAAGGCTACTTGCTTAGCTGGTGTAGGTAGCTCCGAAACAGGACATCTTTCAAGATATTGCCTAAATCTCCTTCCTGCAAGTCTCACGGTCTCTTGAGGGGTTTGCTTGAAGCTGTGAATCGGCGAGGAGGTATTATGCCTTATGCCACTCTTAGAGAATTCAATAATGAAAGCCTCTAGGAGTTGGTCTATGTTCCTGAAGTGCCTCTCATTTAGTGGCTGAAACCATGTCAGGGCAGTATTTCTAAGGGTCAAACCAAAGGCATTGTACTGCGTGAATAGATCCTCCACTTGTTCAGCTCTCAGGACTTGCCTAAACTCAGCCACATGATCGTATGGATCTCCAGTACCATCGAAGTAGTTCTTCATGGACTTAACTAGCTGAGTTGGTCTCAAAGTCCTTGTGTGCTCTCTAGGTCGTGGTAGAGGGAACTCATCCGTATTTCTTTGATTTCTGTGAGCTCTAAGTACCTCAGGTTCTACTCTATTGGTTTCCGTCCTCGTTCTTTCTCTACCTCCTGGGTTAGCAAAGCTGACTTCTGGTCTATCTCTACTTCTGTCTCTTTGCATTCCATGAGCTTGGGATGTTCCAGCTCCATGGTGACCATAAGATACATTCGATCTTGGTTGGGGAAAAACGAATTCACCTTTCCAAGTGTAAGCATGCCTATCATTTTCTGTCACCACAAAGATCCTCTCCGAAGAGTGATCTAAGTAGGTCACTCTACCTAGGTTATCAGGATCCTTAAACTCATAGATCATGATTGCTCCTATATCAATTGGCCGATCAGATTTATACCTCCAAAAGGCCTCGTCAGTCTCACGGTTCAGAAGCAGATCTATGCTCTTGTTGTCTTGGGGCACCCACTCAGGTGTGATAATCCTAGTGAGAACAGATTTGCCTCGGGGGGTTCTAGGTTCTACACCCATGTTTCCTTGTTCCAAGTCACCTAAGTCCGCTTCTGAGATCACATTTCCGAATTCGTCCGTCCTATCTGGATGACTGGTGACTACGTATATGGTTCCTTCTTTGTCCAAGTATGCTCCATTTTCAAACTTGACAGTTGGGTGCTCTAATCCAATGGATTGGTCAGGATTCTTGATCTGTACTACAGATCTTCCTAGGCCGTCCTCATAGATGCTAGCACCTAATCGGTTGGTCCGAAGGTATTCCAAGTGTGTTTTGTAAGGGCCTTCTACCCTGTGCAAGTATGGCACACCTGAACTACCTGTAGGTCTCTCCATACCTTGAGACATCTCTGATTCACTGGTATCAGAGCTAGGGTAATGCGAGTGGTGACTCAACTGTTGGGCCCAAGACCTTGCAGTATGATTGACACTAGCCTCTGAAGACCTAAGGCTTTGTCTCTCTCTCTTACTAGGTGTCGTCCTGATCTAAGGTTCATATGCCTAACTGATTAACCCAATTTTTCCCAGGTACAACCACGTTTTTGAATCCTTTTGTATCGATCACTTGGTTCTTTTTATGTTGATTAGCGTGTTTATACTCTTGTCTGATATCACGTCGTTAGGAATACTTGAGTTTAATTTCGCATTTGAATTTGGTCGTGTCACGTTAGGTTCTTTTCCTTCAGAGTTGTCGTTCACACACACACAAGTTATCTCTTGTCTTGCACTTGATTTCTTAGATAGTCTTTGATTTATCTCATGCCTATCGTTGCCTGGAATTACTTCTAACACTACCCGCACTTAGCCTAAACTAAGAATTGACAGAGGGTGTTGCGGGTTTTCCAACCTTGAGTTCCTTTCCTTGTATCGTTGCCCTGGTGTGCCCAGGACGCGTATTCCCAAGCCTGCACTTACTCTTGCTTTGCGTACCCTTCGCTGCTCTCAAAGGACCTGTAAAAGGCCCACTGTAAGCTCAAGACTTAAATTCAAAAGATAGAACCAATCACTTTCATTCATGTAACACTTCACCAATTTGCACTATGACTCCTTTTTGGACACAACTCTAGAGATCCCTGAACAAAACAAAAATCACGGCAAACGGATTTCGTATGAGAAAGTTATGCCAGTTCAGGGTTTTGGGGCTAAAACAGGATTAAACTAGGTTAACAGGCAAACAGGGATTCTCGAGTTACTTGGGTCGTGCCCTCGTAATGCAATGCTACCCCCTAGTGTTTGCCCCACACTTGTCCAAAATTTAGACCACTATTTTACCTTAGAAAATTGACCTAAATTGCCCTTCTAACGTGTTTGTAAAGTCTGTCGGTCGCGATTGACAGGTCAGTCGCGATCGACGTGTCGATCGCGATTGACAGGTCCGTCGTGGCTGTCAGTCGCGATTGACAGGGGTTACGAAAAGTCAATCAGTCGTGGTCAAAGGGTCGTTGACTCTGTTGGTCGCGATTGATGGGTCGATCGCGATTGACAGGTCGATCGCGATTGACACGTGTCACGCGTATGGTCCGTCGGTCGTGGTCAATCGGTCGTTGACTCTGTTGGTCGCGATTGATAGAGCCGTCGTGGTCTGTCGATCGCGATTGACGTGTCGATCGCGATTGACATGTCGATCGCGATTGACAGATCTGTCCGTCGTGGTTTGTCGGTCGCGATTGACAGAGCGATCGCGATTGAGAGAATTCTGAGGAATTTCAAAAAACTAGTAAACACATTTTTGGGAAGCTCTAGGCCTGTAGATCATGGTTTTGCACTTTGTTTGGTAATTTGAGCGTTTTTTCTGTCGGTCGCGATTGACAGAGGTCGGCGACACACAGACAGTTACTTCGAATTCCGTACCTGCGCAGAGTGCTGGGGACGATGATGTGACCTGTACCTGCAAGACAACACAAAAAACACGCAAAAGCAGCACACACACTTTCGCTCTCTCGCTCTCTCTCACAAGAGAAATGAGGGAAATGAGGTGGAGATGCTGATATAATAAAAAAACTGAAATTTTCGCGATGATGGAAATGGAGGTGGAAGATGGTGGTGATGATGATGGTGATGATGATGGTGAAGAAAAAACAAGAAAATAGATGAAAGTGAAGAAAATACCTACAACTCCAACGCGTCAACTCTACGTCTTACCATCACACGCTCGTCCTCAAAGCTCGGTCCCCGGCAACGGCGCCAAAATTTGGTGTAGCTCAGTGATGAGTAGCACCTCCTTTAATGTCAATCCGGGAAGACGTGAGGATGGTATGAAGACCTCGAGCAAGTGGCGGCACAAGTGCGTGAGTGAGAAGCACACTAGCATGCACACACATACACACACACGCGCACACACAGCAAGACAAAGAGTGAGAAGCAATGGAATTCTTAGTTTACTTCCAAAAAGCTCTTACAAGTTTGTTTCAGTTACAATCTAACCTCAAAAATGAGCTCTCTAGCTCTTTTTATAGTTTTTGACTAGCTTTGGTCCTGTTCAGACCTAGTGTCCGGCCTAGTTAAAAATTAGGTTCCAAGGCTTATTTGAGGGCTCAAACGAGATTGTAGCTCAGTGATGAGTAGCACCTCCTTTAATGTCAATCCGGGAAGACGTGAGGATGGTATGAAGACCTCGAGCAAGTGGCGGCACAAGTGCGTGAGTGAGAAGCACACAAGCATGCACACACATACACACACACGCGCACACAAGGCAAGACAAAGAGTGAGAATCAATGGAGCTTTTAGATTACTTTCAAAATGCTCTTACAAGTTCGTTTCAATTACAATCTACCCTCAAAAATGAGCTCTCTAGCTCTTTTTATAGTTTTTGGCTAAGTTTTGGCCCTGTCCAGACCTAGTGTCCGGCCTAGTTAAAAATTAGGTTCCAGGACTTATTTGAGGGCTCAAACGATATCTAAAAAATATGAAATTTGGCAGGTGGATACTTCTAATGCTCCTCAAGCTCAAGGACTCCTTGGCTTGCACAAAATGGAGCTACAAAAAGATGAAATGATATTTACAATGGTGCTTAGTGATGATAATCACTTTTAATGGGTGTAGAGGTTTTGAAAGATTAAGGTTGCCTTAGTGCTAAATCTGCGTGAATGTTCATAAGTGCTTCTTCCTGAGGAAAATTGTTGGCCTACTTGCCAGATCTTCGTTGACTTCCTTGTCTGCTTGGGCCTTCTCTCCCTTGTCCACTGCTAACACCCCCCCCTCTCTCGCGTCTGTCGTCCCTGACAGACCCTTGTTGAGAGGGTTTTTGGATGTAGAACTCGACGACGTCCTGCGCTAAATGATGTTCAGCAATTCGCAAACCTTTGGCCAAATCTGTCAGAAGAGGATCCGAGTCTACCGGCCCAGGAACCTCTGGATGTGGCATACGTAGCTTTTCGGAGTGGAGAGCTTGTTCCACTGCAAACAACTGCAAGAGATGGGATGGTCTGGGAATGAATATCTCGGAATGATATTCCTAGAATCCCGTGACAAACATCTCTTCGAACGTTTGTTTGAAACAGGCCGGTAGATATTTGATGCGAGCGTGCCATGCATACACAACATTGATCGATGGAGTTGTGCTCATGTCGTATACAAGATCCTGGTTCCCTTCATTAAATCCTAGTGCTGAGAGATGCGGTTCCTTGACATTTTTGAAGGTCCTGAAGGTGACCAGCATAAGTTCGAAAATTTTCAGGCACATCTGAGTCATGATATCAGGAACATTCTTGAAACGGGCCCCCCAATGCCGGATCGTTGAAATCATATAGCCAATTGTGGGTGCACCTTTAGGGGGTGTGAAGTACACGTAATTTAGCCACTTCTCGCATCCTTTAATCGTCAGCACTGTATGTGTGTACTCCGGCCAGGATCTCCTTCGGAACACAGGGCAATAACATGGATTATATTGGATGTACAATGGCATGTTGTTCCATGTTCTTACCATTTCCGGATAGGTTTCGAGCAGTCGAATTCTCCATGTTGGTTGCCGGATATGTCCTTGTTTGGCACTCTCTGGGATGTCATCGGGTGCAAATTGGGTGGCAGAGGTGGGTTCCCTGGAGGTGTGGCGCTGGATCTCCGCATTATAATCCGCCATTAGCACACAAAAAGGTACATACAGATCATCCGATGGCCCGATCCACCTATGGTGGGAAAGATTCTGAAAATAATCAGATTTTATTACCACCTCCTCCAATTTTGACATCAAGGCGATTTGGACTGCCACCCTGTCGTCATGTGTCGTGGCTACTTTCTCTAACTTTTGCATCCATTCCGGTGCCTCAATCTCAATCGTGTCCATGCCCTGTTCTGTGCGCTTACCGCCTGGTGTTGGCATCGGGACATATGGATCCTCAAATGTTTCTTCTACCTCAATTGGCACCAGGTCGTCAGGCTCGGGGTCTACCAGAGGGGAGGGCTGACGCTCATATTGCATAACCTTGCTGCGTAATTCCTCAAGTTCGGCCCGGAGTTTAATGACCTCTTCAGCTGTTTCTTCTGTGGTTATGCTCGGGCTGGGTTCTGGCTGTCGAGTGGCCAACTGTCTCCGTAACTCATCTCTTTCTTTTTCTAAAGCGGCATGGGCCTCCATTAAGTCTGCATGAGTTTCTAACACCACCTGCATATTCTCAGAGGGTATCGCCTTGAATCGTTCTGGGTCAATCTCTTGTGGGGAACCCTCCATGGCCGCTTCCAGGTTTTCTTCGTTCTGTTTCTGTAATCGCTTATTCTCTTCTAACGCGGTCGACATGTGTTTTCGGAGGAGGCCCAAGTTTCGTCGAAGTTTCAGGTTTTCCGTGATCTGAGAATGGAGCAGCTCGTCCATATGTCGTCGTTCTTCATCATCTGTTTGAGGTGGGTTGGCTTCTAATTGTGCGTATTGCTCCTGTAATGTCACGTGCTGCTGTTCTAGTTGCTGCTTTTGCTCTTCAAGATCCCTACATCTTGCTTGGAGATCCTCGTGGCGTTGGAAGAGCCTTGTATGTTGGTCGTCCAAGTGTTGGTAATGTTGCTGGAGTTGGGCCATGCATTGATGCATATTATTAAATAGGTTACCGAGAGGAATAGTATTGAATGCAGAGGGGTAGGGAAAGGGAAAGGGGGTTGTGAATGCAGTACTGGGGACGGGTGAGGGGGGAGGTGGGGGAATGGGAGAGTGTGGGTAATTGGGGGATGGGAGAGGTGCAGAGGTGGGTGATACCTCCATGAAAGTGGGGTTCGTGATGGGAGTGACTGTGAACATGGGGATTGTGGTAGCGGTGAGGGTTGTGAATGTGTACAGAGGTGTGTGTAATTGTGAACTTCTAGGAAGTGTGCTCGGAGTGGTGAGGTGTACAGTGGCTGTAGTTAGACTTATGTTTTCAGTGGGAGTAGAGTGTGTGGGTTGGCTGATGGATTGTGCGTTGGTGTGTGCAGTGGTTTTAGAGGTGGTGACAGTGGAGGTTACAGTGGTAGAGGGAGGTGATTGAGGTCGATGTGGGGGAGAAGCTGGCAAGGGAGGTGATGGGGGTGCACTCGATGTGTGGACTTCCTCGGTGTCGTGAACTGTGTGTGCCGTGCCAGTGGTTGTGGGGGTGCCTTGTGGTCCTGATCCTAATATATTCATTTGTTTTCCCGATCGTGGGGGGCGTCTTCCATATCTTCTCTCTGTTCTTCGTGAGTGCACAAGTGCTGTGTGCACAGTTTCCGGTACTCCTAAAGCATCTGATATCATTTCCAAGGTGGCACGGTATTGCTCGTCCACACCTTCCTCCTCTAGAATCTGGTTCATGAGAGCTTTACCCGCAGCTAATGAGAGCCTGTGTTGCTCTTGAACTCGGTTCATTGTATCGTAAAGCTTCTTTAATGCGCTAGTGTAGGCGGGGGCACCTTCTAGTACTTGTAGGGCTTCTGGATCATACTCTTGTTCTTCTGCTTCTGAGTGTCCGCCCTGTGTCTGCCCATGAGCTTCTTCTTTAGTGTCCACGTTGACTACGTCTGGTTGGCCGGGCTGTGCTTGGTCTGGGGCAGTTTGCTGTCCACTGGCTTGCTCTTCTTCAACTTCTGCATTTACAGCTTCTATGATTCTTGCAACTTCTTCGTCAGTTAAGTCCTCTAGAGTGAACCCATGCGGGAACTCCAGATCAGTCGGTACTGGTGGAAATACAAGATTGGGGCCATCTGTGTTGTGCCTGGGTAGCCTGATAGTAAACGGTTGCACTCGTCGGGGGAGTCTTGGGGTTGTCTCAGGCGTCAGAGTTGCCCCGCGAGCTTGTGCACAAGGCATCTGGACGGTGCCTCGCATCTTCTTTGGGGGAGGCCCTACAGCTGACAATCTGCGTTGAAATTCCTGAGCTCTGGACCAGATCAGAGCCCTTTGCACCGGTACATCATAGGCGAGACATCTGTATACAATTCTTGTGAGTGCACAGCAACCATACAATACAGATCTTTGCTTCTTATACCATCTCTGATGAGCCATATGAATCTGATCGATAATCCAGTGGGGCATATTGATGGTCAACTCAAAAGCATCCGCCAGGTAGAGGCTAAACCAGATCTTTTTGGGCGGCATTGTAAACCTATCCTGCGCGGGGAAGGCGAAATGTTGCATGACCATACGTAAGTGGATGGCGATTGTGGGTGTCATTGCAACCATGTCCTTCAGCTTTGTCAGATTCCTGTTCTTCATGTTGTCTGGAACCATTGTCTCTTTCTCTGTTGGAATGTGCATTCCCTGCATGTCGAGTGCTTCTCTTACCAGATTGATAGTTAAGCGGAAACGCTTCAGCTCGTTGCCCCTTGTGAGTGATGGAAGCACAAAGGAGCTGTATCCTTTCTTGTCTTTGCTGGGAGTGAGGGTACTAATTAAATATGAGCATCTTAGGAAATCTGGCTTTGGTAGTTGGGACTTGAAGTAGTCATATAGCCCTGCCTTCTTCCAGATCGGCTTCAGACCTTCGTTATTCTGTAGCCTTTCAAACTCCCTGGTAAAGAAATGGTATCGGCCCCATCGTCCATTGAATTCGACTTCGGACTCCCACATGTACGTGCCTTCACCCAGGGGGCCAGCAACGTCACTGAACCAATGTGAGGTTTTGCCCACCGGCATTGTGTGACCCTGCGGAGGATTCTGGATTGGTATGGCGTGCAATGCCCGTAATGCCGCTGGTCTTTCCTTTAACTCCTCCTCGACTGGAAGACTTTCGATGTCCACCACTTGTGGGCTGGAGCCTGCCTGGGAGCTAGTTCCTACTGTATCAGCAATTTTACTTCTTACTGTCTGTCTCTGTGAGAATATACAAACAGGTGTTAATATTGTACAGGACAAGGGAGGACCGTTGTTGTTCCCATCACAATATTAACATGAGGGTCGGGAGCGAATAATGGGTTAGTAAGTGTTCGGTGCACGTGTGTGTAGTTAATGCTTGGGTAATCCTAGGAGACTAATGAAGTTAGCAAGTGGGGATGAATTTACAAATTGGGGTCGGGGGGTTTATTACAGGTCTTAGGCTGCCAAATGCAGTGGATGGGCTTTGCTTTCGGTTTCGTAGAGACTCTAGAGAGCTTTCTCGGTATCGCTGTTTGAAAATGAGGCCTTTTAGGAACCCATGTACAAGTGATTACATGCACGCACTTGGGTCTTGGTGTGTTCTTGAGCGTTGAGAACGAGTGAACACTGGTTGTACCCGTAGTTGGGTTATGCTGCATAGGTTGTGGCCTTGGTGTAGCTACTTGTGCCCTCAAGCAAGCCTTAGGCACCCAAATTTGTCTTGATTGTGGGCTCGCCTTCATCGACTTCTTGGGCACCCAAATAGATTTTACTTTAGCAGAGGAATTTCTGAACGACTTCTTATTAGCGTCGTGTTGTTGGTTACTAATAAGAGGCTTTGCCCGTGTAGTTGACGGTGGTGCAACCGGTTGTTCGCCTTTCCGCACCCACACCTGGTTTATTTTCTGGGACATTCTGCTGCGCAGGTATTTTTGATCTCGGACATAGGTAGTACTCTGCTTCTTCTGCCTTTGATCCACCTTTGGTTGTTGCCTCCTTTTGGCCTTTGGAAAAGAAGGGAGTTCCGTTGCATCCCTGACTCCCTTTTTGCGAATATCATTCCTCTGCAACACAGGGTTTTGAACAAGAACAGCATGGTCATCTTCATGTGTACCCCTGGAAGGACCAGGAGGTTGTGCCTTTCCTAGTTCCTTGAGTGCTCCATTGTCTAATTCTACTATAACTCGACTATGATTGATCCAGACCTGGAGAAGTCCACTTCTTAGGTTTAAATTGACCGCTTGGTCATAGATCCAATCTTGACCCAAGACGAGAGGTTCAGTGAGATCCTCATCTTGACACACTAGTACTTTAACTGTCATTGCCTCATCCTGAATGTAGAGGGGAAGTTCCACCTCGCCCATGCAAGGGGTTTCCACGCCTCCCAATCCTATGAGATATGCTTCCACAGGATTGACAGTCAACTGTAATTCTTGGCAGTAAGACACTCTAACAGCACTAGTGGCTGCACCTGAGTCAATCAAGGCTCTTACGGTCCTTGCACTCTTTCCTTGTCCTATATCTATGGTTATGAATGGACGTTTATCAATTATTCTATGCGAGCTTGTTCCTGCAACTTCACACATGGCCATGGGATATCCTTGGCCTGCATATTCATTCACTCTAGGCTGATCTCTACCTTGCCTTCGTAACTTCATCCTTCTGATGCGTTCTAAAGCTTCTGCTTGAGCTTCTTCTCGAACTCGCTTTTCTTCCTCTTTGCGTTTCTTAGCAGTGTTGAGTCGGCTGAGCATTTCCTCCGTGAGGGGTTCCTGATACAACTTGACTCTGCAACCACTAATATAGTTAGGGAGAACATCACCCTCTAATGTGGCCAGTTGTACTGCTCCACTTGTGGAGATCCTATTGATGATCATAGGTCCGTAGCCTCTCTTTTCTAGCTTCCTTGCGTGTTGTTTCAGTGTATAGACTAAAACTAGATCTCCTGATTTCAAGCCTTTATCCTTTACGTGGGCATCAAAGTATGCCTTCTGTCTCTTCTTGGCTGCATATATTCCTGCAGCAGCCCTCAGTCTGGTTTCTCCTAGTCGTTCAAGGTCAAAGATCCTAGAGGAGAGCTCATGACCTGTCCATTCATACTCTTGTGCTACACTCAATGTAGGAATCAGGAAGTCCAAGGGTAGCACAGCGTTTTGGCCGAATACCATCTGAAAGGGGGTGGCTTGGAGTACCGTTTTGTAGGCAACTCGGTATGCCCAAACAGCATGGTGTAGCTGTTTGTCCCAATCAGAGCGTTTAGTGTTCACTAATTTCGTCAGTACATTGCATAAGATCTTATTAGTGCTCTCAGCTTGTCCATTAGCTTGAGGGTGATAAGGGGCAGACTTCTTGTGTATTACCAAGAATTCCTGGAGTAGATTTTCAATCACTTCATTCAAGAAATGAGTGCCTCTATCACTTACAAGCTCTATAGGTAGCCCGTATCTTGTGAATACATTCTCAAACAAGAATTTGGCAGTTGTTTGAGCATCGTTCTTTGTCGTAGCCTTTACCTCTACCCACTTGGTGAGATAATCTGTTGCCACAATGATGTATTCTGCATGAGAACCTTTAGCTGGGGGATTAATAGGACCTACGAAGTCTATTCCCCACTTAGAGAATGCACGTCCACCCATCATAGGTTTCAGTGGCATCTCATCTTTGCGTATAGGATACTGAGTCCTCTGACAGACATCACACCGTTTCACATAGGTATGTGCATCCATGTGAAGGGTAGGCCACCAGAAGCCCACAAATAGTATCGCCTTGATCAGCCGATCTGGTCCAAAGTGTCCTCCTGCTACACCTTGGTGAGCAGTTTCCAAGATCTTAAGATATTCACTCTCATGGACACACAGTCTCAGGTAACCATCCTTACCGCGTTTGTATAGATTATCACCAATGAGTGAGTAATCCAAGGCTTCTTGTTCTAAACTTCTTTTCCTAGCCAGAGTCATGTCTGGAGGGAATGTGTTTGTCCTCAGGAATGATACTAGTGGTTCGCTCCAATCTGGCACAATGGATACTTGATAAAGAGTGGCATGTTCCGCTGGTGGTTTAGTGCAACAGATTGGGCATTCCTTGCACAACTTTTGGACATCAGCTTCCATAGTTGGCCAATGTACTCCGAGTCTCCTTAGAGTCTGTAACGTTCGTTGCTTTGAATGGTGTTGCTCTAGTGCACCTACATGTGCTAATTGCAACCATTTAGAGTACTCATCCTCTTCTACGCAACAAGCCAAGATCCCTTGGTCTGTGTGCTTGTACATGCTTCCTGCCATGATGTGGTACTTCTGGGCTTTTACAACCTCTCTATTCCGTGTGTTTACGACTGGATGATTAGGCCCGTATGTCAATACTGGTACCAATGGCTTAGCCCACTGTGGCACCACTTCCAAATTAAACAGGTAAGCATCAGGAAGGTCATCTGACACTCCTTGTGGGGCTTCTCCAGATGTGAGTCTAGAGGGATGGTCTGCTCGTAAGTGAGTCCTACCTTTCCTTACCACAACCTCAAAATCATATTCCATTAGCAAGAGAAACCATCTCACTAATCTTCCTGTATGGCATGGCTTGTTTACAAGATACAGCAATGCCTGATGGTCAGTAAAAATTTAAACTTATTTGCAAGCAAATAGTGTCTAAACTTTTTAACTGCATATACCATGCCTAATCCTTCTCGTTCAGTAGTGGTATAATTTCGTTCAGCAGCATTCAATTGTCTACTAGCATAGGCAATTGGAAGATCCATATTACCTTCACCAGTAGGTTGTGCAAGCACACATCCAATAGCATAATTGGATGCATCCACATGAACATGGAAAGGCTTATTCCAATCTGGTGTGGTCAAGATTAGTGCTGAACATAATCTTCGTTTAAGCTCCTGGAAGGAATTCTCGCATTCATCCGTCCACTCAAAGTTAGTCAGAAGTCCGTACATGGGCTTTGCGATGACAGCATACATGTGGATGAAACGTCGGTAATACCCACAATGCCCCATGAAAGCTTGTACTTCCTTGACATTCTTTGGCCTCGGTAGCTCTGCTATGGCTCTCACTTTTTCTTCGTCTGTAGATATGCCATTCTTTGACACTATGTGTCCTAGAATCTTGCCTTGCCTGACCATAAAAACGCACTTCTCTGGGTTCAGGCAGACTTGATATTCTCTACATTTGTCAAAGATTTGTCTGAGTTCAGGGATATGGGTTTGTCTAACATTGGAATGAGCACAAAGATCATCAACATAGACTTCTAAACTCTTCCTCAGGAACTCCTTAAACACATGGCACATCAACCTCTGGAAGGTAGCTGGTGCATTGGTAAGCCCAAATGGCATTACTCTAAAAGCAAAAATGCCCCATTCTGTGGCAAAGGCTGTCTTATGCTGATCCTCTGGAGCTATGGCTACTTGATTGTAACCCGAAAATCCATCAAGGAAGCTGTACACTTCCTTGCCTGCCACTCTCTCTAGGAGATGTTCTGTGATGGGAAGCGGATAGTTATCTCGAATCGTGGCGGCATTAACCTTTTTCAAGTTAATGCACACACGCAGCTTGCCATTCTTCTTGGGCACCACTACGATGGGGGATACCCATTCAGTGTGCTCAATTTCATAGATAAATCCCGCTTCGACCAGTCTATCTATCTCTTCCTTGATCTTAGCAGCATAATTATCATTATATGTATAAGGCTTTTGCTTAGAGGGTTTGGCATCTGAGGTCATGGGGATAGTGTGTGAGCATATATCGGGGTCAATGCCTTTCAAATCCTTGTAACTCCAAGCGAATACATCTCGGTATTCTCTTAGCAAGGCTATCAACGCATGCTCCTCTTCCGCTGTTAGGTCATGACCTATGTACGTACATCTCTCCTCTCCTTCTTCTAGGGCCACTACAATTTTCTTGGTAGTTTCTTTGTTATCATAGGCCTCTCCTGATTGTGCCTCTCGTTTAGGAATTCTAATCATGACCCTCCTGTCATCTATCTCATATTTCTTAAAATTTTCTGGGACCTCAAACAAAGATTCTTCCTCTTCTAGTGGGGTTTCTCTTTTTTTTCGTTTCTTTCCTTCTTCCTTAGGGGTTACATGTGTTGCTAATCTTACATCATTTGTAACTTCTCCATGCCTCTGGGGTTGAAATTCTACTTCGTAGAAGTATTCTTCATCTGATGCAAATGGTGGGTCCATAATGATTGACTCTAGATCGGAGTCACTTGCATCCTCAAATGCATCAGGGCTAGGTTCGCATTCTTCTAAAACTGCCTCTCCCATGGTTGGCTCTATGGAGAAGACTGAAATGTCATAGCCATCCTCATCACAGTGAGGTGTCCATTGTTCTTCATTGATGGCTACGTCCATGGTTGCTAAAATTTCCGCCCAGCCATGGGGTTGGAATTCCTCGTCTCGAAAAACTACAGGTGCATAGGCTGGGTCTTGAATGGGTCTATGGGTTTCGTTTGCACCTATTTCTCTGGCCTTTTCTCTCTTCTCTTCCTCTACTGCTACTTTGCACATCCATAAGTGAGTGTCTTCATGCATCCATGAGGATCCTAACCCTATGGAATGCACAGATTCTGTATCATCTTTGGCTCTATGAACGGGATTCCATTGGATAGGAGGGACATCTCTATGAGAATAGTCCTTGAGATTGACTTTGGTCGTAACGCCTAAGTGTTGCAAATACATGGAGTTGGTTCCCCAATCCTGTACCACTTGCAACTGTCGCATAAATGGTCTTCCCAAAATCATCTCATAAGCATGATTTTTGCTGAAGTCACATATAGCAAAACTATGCTCAAACTCGACACCACAAGTGGTGAGAGTTATTCCTTCTAGCAATCCTAGGGGTCTCTCTATGTGACCATCGGCCATCTGCAATTTCATCCTCGTTGGCCTGAGTGCTGGCTTGCCCCAACGCTTCCAAAGGGAAGTAGTGGCAATTGCAACTCCTGCACCTGAGTCCAAAATTGCCTTTGTGGTGTAGTCCTGGTAGGTGATGGGAAGATAGGTGTTCCCTTCTTCACCTTCACACATATCTCCTATCTTGTCTAAGGGAATTTCCGGCACTGTACTATGGGATCCTACCTTGGAACGAGGTTTTGCAGCTTCAATTACCTGACTGGCTACATATTTTCGCGCTTCTGGTCTATCCTTAGGCGGTTCTTCCAAAGTGGAATCGCGCTGCACCTTGGTGTTCTTTACTACCTCCGTGTTCCTTGATATGACTGAGTCATCGTTCCTTACCATGACTGTGGGTGCTCTCATACACGTGGACTTTGCTTCCCATGGGCCCGTGAAGTGGGGTAGCTCTTGTATAGAATTAGACTCAAAGTCCAATCACTCGTGAGACTGAGTACTCTCATGTTCCCCGTAAATAGATGGGATGTCTTGTGGGAATTGATCGTGTGCATCATCCACAAGTTCAAAAGGAGGGGCGACTTCACTTTCGTTATCCCATTTGTCTTCTTGAATCTCTCGTAGGAAGTCTGGTGCAAACCGATTCATAGAAGAAGAAGTGTCTGGCTCCGTAGAGTTAGGCACATAAGCAACCTGGGAAGGAGGGCTTATTCTCTCGTTGGCTCTTTCCTCGTTCTCATGGGTGGCTGGAGCACAAGCTTCCTGGGGAGGATTACTTATTCTAATACTCTTTCGAGCAGGCACATACGCTCCCTGAGAAGGAATGTAGGCAACCTGTGGAGGTACGTAAGCTTTCGAGGGGGTTACATGTGACTTTTGGGGGGGGAGATAAACTTCTTGAGGAGGCACATGGGCTTCTTGAAGAGGCTGGCTTATCCGTTCTCTTGCCCTGTCTTTTCTTTGAGGGGCAGGTTCCTTTTCTGATTGTGCAATTAGCCTCTCTATTCTTTCTAGCAGTCCGTCAAAGTGTAACTGCGTTTTAGCTGAGCTAGAGATGTTAAAGAGGCGGCTAGCTTCAAACATGGCTTGAGCCAATTCCACCATCTTAGCACAAATTTTAGTTCGTTCAAGCTCTAGCTCAGCTCTGGGGTAGCATTTTTCATGATCGGTTATGGTTGGCCCTTCTTGGATTCTGGCCTTGTATGCTTTAAGCATCATATTAAGGTCTTCGGGAGTGGGATCTGCTAGGACTGATCCTACTCTAGGGGGTGGTGGGATTTGATGAGGCGGTGGGGAAGGTGGTGGGTCGGATGGAGATGGGAGTGGTGGAGGCGGGGTAGTGTGAGAGGGAGTTTGAGCTGTGAGTTCAGTTATCCTCGCTTTGGTTTCTCTTATGCTTTCCTCAAGCTCACTCATCTTTTTAGCCCATTGTCTTTTCATTCTTTCTCGACTATCTTTCCACGCTCTAGTCCTTTTCTTTGTCTCGCTCTCGGTTTCACTAGCCTTTGGGCCCTTTTCCTGACTTGCCTCTTGGTTTTGCTGCAATGCCTGAGCTCTAGTGACTACCTGCACTGGTGCAGTGGAAGTGACACTTCCTGAGAAATCTACAACCAAACCAATCACATTGATAGGAGTGATTTTTGGCATATTATTGGGGTTCTTTGGGCAATCTCGTAAAAGATGCTCTTTTCCACAATCTTGGCAAAAGCCTTGGATCGCCACGGACTGATTTTGTGTAGGTGGAGGTAAGGGGCAGTCACGAATGAAGTGATCTCCTTGACATCGGTAGCATGGACCTCTAGGGAATGGTGGTCGTACCTGCCTAGGTTGAGGCCTAGGGTTGGGGTTCGCATACATGACGTTTGTGTAGTCTGACTCCCAACTAGGTTCACTCGGTTCTTCACTATAGTAGGACTCACCATGTTCTGGAGACTGCATGTAGTAAGCCTGGGGACTATCGACATGTGTAGAATCAAAGCTATGGTCACTTGGATCACTTTCTGAGATCAATGGGGTTACTGGTACTATGGCCCTATTCAGGTTTTCTTCTGCAGCAGTATACTTTACCGGGATCACGTTAGCGGGGTTTGGAGGTTGTTGAGCTAGCACAGGCTGAGGCCTTTGTTGGTTTTGGTATTGTGGTTGGTAATTTTGTTGTGGCCTGCCATATGGTTGTGGAGGGTACGGGTTCTGGTATCTTCCTTGCTGTGGGTATGGCTGAGGGTAGGGTTGCCTAACTACCTGCTTGTTGTATGGGCAATCTTGTGCGGTGTGATTGGTGTATCTTCGTTCTATGGTGCAATATTGGCTATTTGGATTGACCTGGGGTTGAGCCATAATGGGACACACGTTTGCCATGTGGTCACCACCGCATGTATAGCACCTCTTCGCTGGGGCAAACCTTGGGATTTGTTTGCTATTTACACCTAATTTCTGAGCTACTTTCTCAGCGAGTTCCTCAATTGATGTAGATTGCGTGGAAGAGTGACTAGATGCACTATCTGAATCTTTGTAGATTTTGGAAAGCTCTAGTTCTTCTCCTAGGTTATCTTCAATGTCAATGCACATACGTACACACTCTTCTATAGTCCTAGGGTCTTTCAGATACACATAGGATCTCAATTTCGTACTCAGAAATCCGTCGAGGAATAAGGCTACTTGTTTGGCAGATGTGGGTAGCTCCGAAATAGGGCACCTTTCAAGATATTGTCTAAATCTTCTTCCGGCCAATCTGACAGTCTCTTGGGGGGTCTGTTTGAAGCTGTGAATCAATGAGGAGGTGTTGTGTCTTATGCCGCTCTTAGAGAACTCTACAATGAATGCCTCTAGGAGTTGGTCTATGCTCCTGAACTGCCGCTCATCCAATGGCTGAAACCATGTAAGTGCCGTATTCCTAAGGGTTAGGCCGAAGGCATTGTACTGCGTGAATAGATCCTCCACTTGTTCAGCTCTCAAGACTTGCTTGAACTCCGCCACATGATCATAGGGATCTCCTGTGCCATCAAAGTAATTCTTCATGGACTTGACTAGTTGGGTGGGTCTCAAAGTTCTTGTGTGCTCTCTAGGCCTCGGCAGGGGGAATTCATCTACAGTTCTTTGGTTCCTGTGGGCTCTAAGCATCTCAGGTTCTATCCTATTCGTTTCCGTTCTCATTCTTTCTCTGCCCACTGGGTTGGCAAAACTTACTTCTGGTCTATCTCTGCCTCTGTCTCTTTGCGTACCATGAGCTTGGGATGTTCCAGCTCCGGGGTGACCATAGGATACGTTCGATCTTGGTTGGGGGAAAATGAATTCACCCTTCCAAGTGTAAGCATGCCTATCATTTTCTGTCACCACAAAGATCCTCTCAGAAGTGTGATCTAAGTAGGTCACTCTACCTGGGCTATCCGGATCCTTAAACTCATAGATCATGATATTTCCTATATCAGTTGGCTGATTGGATTTATACCTCCAAAAGGCTTCATCAGTTTCTCGATTGAGGAGCAACTCTATGCTCTTGTTGTCTTGGGGAACCCACTCAGGCGTGATAATCCTAGTGAGAACTGATTTACCTCGAGGGGTTCTAGGTTCCGCACCCATGTTCCCTTGTTCCAAGTCACCTAAGTCCACTTCTGAGATTACATTTCCAAATTCATCTGTCCTATCTGGATGACTGGTGACTACGTATATGGTTCCTTCCTTGTCCAGGTATGCACCGTTTTCAAACTTGACAGCTGGGTGCTCTAGTCCTATGGATTGGTCAGGGTTTTTAATCTGGACCACGGATCTTCCTAGGCCGTCCTCATAGATGCTAGCACCTAATCGGTTGGTCCTAAGGTATTCCAACTGTGTTTTGTAAGGGCCTTCTACCCTGTACAAGTAAGGCACACCTGAACTTCCCGTAGGTCTGTCCATACCTTGAGACATCCCTGATTCACTGGTATCAGAGCTAGGGTAGTGAGAGTGGTGGCTCAACTGCTGGGCCCAAGACCTAGCAGTGTGGTTAACACTAGCCTCTGAAGATCTAAGGCTTTGTCTCTCCCTTACTAGGTGTCGTCCTGATCTAAGGTTCATATGCCTAACTGATTAGCCCAATTTTTTTTTTCCAGAGTACAACCTCGTTGCCGATCAATTGGTACCAGTCACTTGATTCCTTTTAGTTATTTATTGTGTTTATGGTCTTGTCTGATATCACGTCGTCAGGAACACTTGAATGTTCTTCGTACTTTAGGTTGATCGTTCCACGTTAGGTTCTTTTCCTTTAGGTTATCGATAGAACAGAGATTAAGGTTTTAGCTTGAACTTGAGTTTTTTGGTAGTCTTCAACTTGATAACTGCCTATCGTCAACCTGACTTACTCCTACCTCTACTCGTTCTTAGCCTAAGCTATGAATAGACAGAGGGGGTTTTAAAAGTTTCCAACCTTTTGTTTCCTGCTTTGTTGCCCTTGAGTGCCCAGGAAGTATGTTCCCAAGCTCGCACTTACACTTGCTTAAAACGCCTTTCGATGCCCTCAATAGATCTGTAAGAGTTCCAAAGTTAGCTTCAAGATTTAAATTCTAAAGACAAAACCACTGATTTTCATTCCTGTAGCACAAACACAAAGTTATATAGTGATTCTCAAGAAAACAATCCTAAGGACCCTTGACTTTGATCCCCCTGGATATGGTCAACTTCAAACTACTCTATCTGGAAATCAACGTATTATCTTTATAAAAAACAGTCGAGGGCGTGTAGTATATGCCACGAGCTTTCCGACAAGCCCAAGAGCTCAAAATATGGATTTCGTATGGAAAAGTTATGACTGTTCAGGGTTTAGGGGGTTAAAACAGGATTCAAACTGGCTGACAGATCCTAGAGTTTTCTCCCAATTCACCAGTGTAGGAACCTCAAAAATGCTAATGGATTGACTATTGTGCCCAAAATTGCCCCAAATTTCGAAATAAAAAACCCTAATTTTTTTGGCCGAAAAGCCTGTCAATCGCGATCGACAGGTCTGTCAATCGCGATTGACAGAGGTGTCCGTCGGGGCTGTCAATCGCGATCGACGGTGTCAATCGCGATCGACAGAGTCGATCGTGGCTGTCAATCGCGATTGACAGTATCAATCGCGATCGACACGTTTTCCGGATTTTTCGCCGAGATTTCAGTCAATCGGGGGCCTATCAGTCGCGATGGACACGTGGCTACGCGCAAAAGTCAATCAATCGTGGAATTTCAGTCAATCGCGATCGACGGTATCAATCGCGATTGACAGAGGTGTCGGTCGTGGCTGTCGATCGCGATTGACGGTATCAATCGCGATTGACAGGGTCCTACGTGGCAGTCAGTCAATCGTGGAGGTCTGTCGATCGCGATTGACAGGGTCTGTCGGTCGCGATTGACAGAGGCTGTCGGTCGCGATTGACAGAAAACCTCGGAATTTTTCTACTGTTTTTAGTGTTTTGGAATGTGCTCCTTGTGCTTGTTCTAGTGGTGTACACACTTTTGTGAAAAGTCAAAAATTTCTGTCAGTCGCGATCGACAGAAGCCTGCGACCGCGAGACAGTTGCGTCGAGTTTCGTACCTGCGCAGGAAGCTGGGGATGGTGATGTGACCTGTACCTGCAAGATAGCTCAAGAAACATGCAAAAACAACACACGCAATTTCGCTCTCTCGCTCTCTCTCACAAGTGAAATGAGGGAAATGAGGTGGAGATGGTGATATGATCAAAACTGAAAATTTTCGCGATGATGGGGATGGAGGTGGGAGATGGTGATGATGATGATGGTGATGAAGATGGTGAAGAAAGTAAAAGAAATTCGATGAGAGTGAAGAAAATACCTACAACTCCAACGCGTCAACTCTACGTCTTACCATCACACGCTCGTCCTCAAAGCTCGTTCCCCGGCAACGGCGCCAAAATTTGGTGTAGCTCAGTGATGAGTAGCACCTCCTTTAATGTCAATCCGGGAAGACGTGAGGATGGTATGAAGACCTCGAGCAAGTGGCGGCACAAGTGCGTGAGTGAGAAGCACACAAGCATGCACACACATACACACACACGCGCACACAAGGCAAGACAAAGAGTGAGAATCAATGGAGCTTTTAGATTACTTTCAAAATGCTCTTACAAGTTCGTTTCAATTACAATCTACCCTCAAAAATGAGCTCTCTAGCTCTTTTTATAGTTTTTGGCTAAGTTTTGGCCCTGTACAGACCTAGTGTCCGGCCTAGTTAAAAATTAGGTTCCAGGACTTATTTGAGGGCTCAAACGATATCTAAAAAATACGAAATTTGGCAGGTGGATACTTCTAATGCTCCTCAAGCTCAAGGACTCCTTGGCTTGCACAAAATGGAGCTACAAAAAGATGAAATGATATTTACAATGGTGCTTAGTGATGATAATCACTTTTAATGGGTGTAGAGGTTTTGAAAGATTAAGGTTGCCTTAGTGCTAAATCTGCGTGAATGTTCATAAGTGCTTCTTCCTGAGGAAAATTGTTGGCCTACTTGCCAGATCTTCGTTGACTTCCTTGTCTGCTTGGGTCTTCTCTCCCTTGTCCACTGCTAACAGAGATCTAAGAAATATGAAAATTGGTACGATGGTACTTCTAATACTCCTCAAGCTCGAGGACTCCTCGGCTTGAACAAAATGGAGTTACTAAAAATAGATAATGGTATTTACAATGGTTTTTAGTGATGAAAATCACTATTTTTGTAGGGGATTCTTCTGAAAATTTGACATACACTTCTTGGAGCTCCCTACTTGCTCCCTTTCCTTGTGTGTCCACCTTTTGATGTGCTTCCATGCTTTGTCCTTGACTTTGAGCTTCAACATAGGCAAGTGGGGATTGCTTCGCCCACAAGGTCTTCTTTAAACCTATTTGCTCCACACTTTGGACATATGTGGAGATGCTCATACTCATTCCGAAAGAGAATGCAATAATTTTGACAAGCATGAATCTGGGTGTAGTCCATTCCAACAGTTTTTAAAAGTTTTTTTGCATCTCCACATGTTGGAGGCATGTCATTGCCATGTGGCAGAAACTAAGCTTTAAGAAGCCTATAATAAGCAATTAGAATAGTATTAGTAAATAAAGTTATTTCGATACAACAATGAAAGTTTATTTCAAATCCACTTACTTGAACAATTCAGAGACACTACTATTTGACCATCCATAAATGGATTGAAGATTGAGCATCATGAGTGATGCACGTAGTACATATATCTTTTACCTCGTGTATAGTGGTAAACAGGCTAGTCTTCGCATGTTCTCATTTTCTTTGTCAGCTTTTGATCCTTAAAATTCTACTGTGTCCATGGGACCCATGACATCTTCTCAACCATCGTGATCTTCGTCCATCTCATAAAATGCTTTGAGCATTTCTTCCATGTGTTCATTATGTGTAATGCTACTAGTACCTTGTAGTTCTATCTTCCTCTTCATTCTCTTCTCTCCACGAGAGGCTACTGTTCCAATGTTGTTTGGGTCCACTTGCTCACTAGGGGGACCATGCAAATGGTAGCATAGGTTTTGTGGTCGACTTTTATCAAATGATCCATATTCTCTAACATGTGTAGTACAAATCCGTCATTTCTGATAAATTTGATACTTGTATTGAATGCAAGGACATGCCATTCTCTCTTTCAGATTCGATGCCATCCGATATCATGTGGACATGTTAGGATATTTATTTCTAAAACCCTAATTTTTTTATTAAACAAAAAATCTTATATATATATTTAATTTAATTCAAAAACCTATTTATCTATAATCTACTTTTCCTCTATATTTATTTAACTACATTTATTTATCTATTATTTTTTATCTATGTTGTACTTATTCATATATATTTATTTATCTATATTTATTTCTTTTTTCTATATCTATTTATCTATCATATAATTTTCTTCTATATTTACTTAATTTACTTAAAAAACATATTTTTCTATATTTATTGAACTATACTAAGATCCTATTTTTTATATATATTTGATTGTATATTGTACTTACACACACACGTGCACACACACACACACACACACATATATATATATATATATATATATATATATATATATATATATATATATATATATATATATATATATATATATATATATATATATATATATATATATATATATATATATATACACACACACACACATATATATATATATATATATATATATATATATATATATATATATATATATATATATATATATATATATATATATATATATATATATATATATATATGTGTGTGTGTGTGTGTGTGTGTGTGTGTGTGTATTAAAGCTAAAACCTATTTTTTATTAAACCTATATACTCATATTAAACCTCTTGTTTATATATTTAATTATATGCATTTAATTTAATGAAAAAAATCCTAGATCGTTTGATATTTATTTAATTAAAAAATTTAGCTTTATTTTTTATATATTTAATTAAATAAAAAGACCCAAAAACCCTTTTTTATATATTTATTTAAATATATGTATTTTAATGAAAAAACTATATTAGAATCCTATTTTTTATATATTTAATTATATATATTTAATTAAATGAAAAAAGCTTCGATCTTTTTATATTTATTTAATTTAGAAATCCTAGCTCTATTTTTTATATATTTAATTATATATATTTAATTTAATAAAACCCTTAAATCCGATTTTTATATATTTGAATATATATATTTAATTTAATAAAAAACCCATTAATCCGATTTTTATATATTTGAATATATATATTGACTTCCTATAGTTAAAACCCTATTTATCTATACTAAAATCCTATATTATATATATATATATATATATATTTATTTATTTATATATTCTAATTTTTTTAATGTATATCAATTTAATTAAAAAAACCTAAAACTCTATTCCTAAAGACATAAACCTAAAACATGTATATGTGTGTATGGATGTGTATATACATGTGTATGTGTATATGTATTATGTGTGTATATGTGTGTATGCATGTGTAAAAAGCTTAAAACCCTGATCCTAAAGACCTAGACCTAAAACATGTATATATGTGTATGCATGTGCATATACATGTGTATGTGTATATGTATTATGTGTGTATATGTGTATATGTGTGTATGCATGTGTAAAAATCCTAAAACCCTAATCTAAGGACCTAGACCTAAAACATGTGTATGTGTGTATGCATGTGTATATACATGTGTATGTGTATGTATATGCGTGTATGCATGTGTAAAAACCCTAAAATCCTAATCGTAAAGACCTAGAACTAAAACGTGTATATGCGTGTATGCATGTGTATATACATGTGTATGTCTATATGTTTTATGTGTATATATGTGTATAGGTGTGTATGCATGTCTAAAAAGCCTAAAACCCTAATCCTAAAGACCTAGACTTAAAACATGTATATGTGTGTATGCATGTGTATATACATGTGTTTGTGTATATGTATTATGTGTGTATATGTTTATGTGTATAAGTATGTATATGTGTGTGTACATATATGTATATATATGTGTGTACGCATATGTATGTGTATATATGTATGCATATGCGTGTGTGTATGCATATGTTTGTGTGTATGTATATGCATGTGTGTATGTAATATGTATGTGAGAGTGTGAGTGTGTGTATAGGTGTGAGTGTGTATGTATATATGTGAGTGTGCATCTATATGTATGTGAATGGTTATGTATATGTATGTATGCATGCATGCATATGCATGAATATGCATGTGTGTATGTAATATGTATATGAGTATGTAATATGCATGTCCATATGTAATATATGCATATGTATGTGTATGTATATGTGTATGTATGTGTATGTACATATGTGTTTGAAGGACATAAACAGTTCCGACTTTGCTTTCAATGGATATACTCATGCATGCCTAGAAAAATCATCAACGAAAGTCACGAAGTAAAGATAGTTCCCAAAAAAAATGTGGTTGCATAGGACCATAAACATCAATATGAGCAAGCTACGATTTCTAAGTAGCTCAAATTGAACCATCTTTCGAGAATGATGAACACATAATTTTCCCCAAAATACAACCTTTAGAAACATGTTTACCATGTGCCTCAAGTTTTGGTAGAGAGGACACCATTTCAAATTCTATAGGCATAGCAAACTCGCAAAATTATGATGACCAAAGCATGCATGCCAAAGCTTTGCATCTAACATAGCCTGAGAATCATGTACTACACATGATGAATCATTTAAAGATTTTTCATAGTCTATGATCTTATATAGCCCATGACATAAAATGCCAGAAACAATAATGACATTGTCATTTGATAGATCATGATCTATACATACATCATCAACAAATTTTACAACCAAGCCAATCTTGGCTAATGCTGAAACTGTTAATATATTTTTCTTGATTCCTGGCACAAATAAAGCATTTGACAATATAAAAGAACTACCACTAGAAGTAGTCAGTATGATCTTACCAACTCCCATGATAGGATAAGAGGAGTTGTTGGCACATGTGATAGTATTCCCCATAGGGATAGGCTCAAGTGAAGTGAAGAAACTATGTTGCAAGGTAATATGTTTGGTTGCCCCACTATCAAAGTACCAAACATCTAAGTGTATTATAGATGGGTCATAACAGCAAACAGTAGTAAATGCCTATTCTTCATTCTACACAAGATTAGAAGACTCTGTTTTGGGTGTGGAGGCCTTTGCAACAACCATTCTAGCCTCTTTCTTCTTCGCCTCTTTTGCAGTTATTTTTGGACAACCCTTTATGACATGATCATTTCCTTTATAGTATTCACAAAACAATTTTTTCCTTTTTTGTTTTCTTCTTGTATTTTCCATCCTTCTTTGATTGTGCATAATTAGTAGATTTTTGCTTACTAATAGAAGAGCTCCATTTCAATTTGCCATTTTGACTAGCAAGGAAAGCTTGATCTGCAACATGCATAATGGACCTGTTTTGCCTAGACTGATCTTCCGACAATAGAACATGGACTAAATCCTCAAATGCTAAGTCATTTGGATTTCCTTTCATTATCAATCAAAGAGTAGAAGCAAAAATTTGGTATGAATGTGGAAGACCATTCAGAATAGTCCTCACAAGTAAACTGTCAGGCAAGTTTTCAATGGAATCTCTTTCATTCATGTGCTCACTCTCTAACCCTTTTTGGAGGTAAGCAACACGAGCCTCATTACTTGCCTGATATAAAGTCCTAAGTGTATCCCAAGCATCCTTTTTTGTTCTGCAAGTGCGAATGTAAGAAATAATAGCATGGTTCATAGACAAGGCTATCAATGCATGTGCCAGAGCATCTTTGCCATCCCAATGAAGTTGCTTTACAGTAGGTGCAACAAGAACCATAGCATGAGCACAACCATGAAGAATATCACCATCTTCAATGCCATCTACATCACCTTCATTAATTCTATTTGCAGGTGTAGTAGGATGTGTTTCAACACCATACTCAATATTTCAGAGTCCTTTTGCAACCAATACATGATGCATCATATAAGCCCATAGAGGATAATTGGTACCATCCAACTTATCCTCAACAACCAACATATGGAATACATCACTGCTTTTAGCCATGGCCACTAAGTAAAATACCTTTATGCAAAAAAATGATTGTATCTCAAAAAGTTGAACAAAACTACCCTTTTGAGTTCTACTAAACTTGTAGAAGACTTTGAGGTGCTTATATTGGTGAACCGAAAGATGTATATAAATCTTTGACACAAAAATATGAAATTGCATGCATGTCCACTATGATAGTGCATTTGAAGATTGTGACCAGAGGGTTTCGATGATGTCTTATGTGAAGAAATGACCTGCTCTAGTACCAATTATTCGAGTTTGCGGTCTAAAGAAGCATGCAAATAGCAAACGGAAGAAGAAGAAGCTTGGATCATAACACACAGTACTGAATGTATTACCTAGAGAATGAAAAAATATAAGTTACCACTTAGAGTTATAGTCATATATACAAGCCGAGAGGGAAAATAAAGATGGGAAAAGGTGACCTAGTGGTTCTAGTGTGTTCACACACATCACTACCTGAGTATATCAACAAAAGGATAGCTTAAGCAAAGGGGATTCCTTATTACAACTTCAACACCTAGTGCACACCATAAATCAGCTCGAAAACCCACAAGAAAATGGAAAAAGTTGTGATACAAGTTACCTTTAAAGATGACAAGTTGGCCCCTAAAATGTAGGAACCACCTTTCCCGAAAAAGTTTGCCTCCTAAATTGGAGGAATCAGTTGGAATGATATGTGTATAATTAGTTGGAAAAATTAAAGCCTTTGTAGACACTTGGACTACTTGGTCCTTCGAACGTATATGATGCAATGAAACTTCATTGGGGATTACCTTTTCCCTTATGAAGCAAAAGTGCACTTTAATATGCTTGGTTCGATCATATAGATAGGGGATCGATGCTAGATGAATGCTACTTATATTTTCATAGAAGATTGTATATGTTTCAACATGCTATTGAGAATCAATGGAAGATAATGCCACATGGGTTGCTTCTTTGAAAACCACAGATGATCTTTCTACCTAGCATGACAAGGTAACCACTTGTACTCCTTCCATCTTCGTTTGAACTAGCCCAATGGACATCTAGGTAAGCTTTGACCTGCATATCATCATAAAATGAGTAGAACAATCCCTCATTTATAGTAGCCTTGCGATATCTTAACATTAATATTGCAGCTTGTAGTTGTGTAGTCTTTGCAACTCCATATGCTATGTTTGGCCTAGTTATTATGGCATACTTGAAAGTGAATAAAATGGATTGATACAAAGTTACATCCTCTATTTTTTCTCCATCAATGGAGCTTACCTTTACATTGAATTTCATGTGATTTGAAATATGCTTGCAATGTAGCATCCCAAACGTGTCAAGTAGTTCTAGAATATACTTCCTTTGTATGAGAAAAATACCTTCTTCTTTCTACACAACTTCAATACAAAGAAAATACCTAAGATCTCCAAGATCAAAGATCCTAAATTCCTTTCAAAGATTTGTTGATATATTTAGGTAGTGATGTGTGTGAACACACTAGGACCGCCGGGGCACTTTTTTCCCTCTTTAAGAGGTTTTTTTCCCCCGGCTTGTATATATGCCTATTGCCCTAATGGGCTACTTATCTTTGTACATTCTCTAGTAATACATTCAGTATTGTGTGTTTGTGCTCCAAGCTTCTTCTTCTTCCTTGTGCTGTTCGCGTGCTTTCGCAAACGTCTATCTCCAACAATTGGTATCAGAGCAGGTTATCGCTTCTTCTAGGGCATAGTCGACACTCCTCCGTTTGCAGTCTCAGATTCGCACAAAATTTGGTGAGCATACTCAGGGTGTTTTTGAGATCAAAACAGCTTTGCTGTGTGGTGTCGAAATCACGATCTGAGCTCG
This sequence comes from Ceratopteris richardii, assembly GCA_020310875.1. Lineage (NCBI taxonomy): Eukaryota > Viridiplantae > Streptophyta > Polypodiopsida > Polypodiales > Pteridaceae > Ceratopteris > Ceratopteris richardii. Next base: position 169,092,641 of record CM035412.1, read on the forward strand.
TTTCGGCCTCCGAACGCACTATCATAGCGCTTGTGCAGGCTATTTTGTCCTTTTGTGCCAAAGGTATATACTAGTTTTTGCTTGCCAGTTTAAGCGTCTCAAAGTCTACTACAGGTCTAGCAGAACTCCTCTGGGCAGTTCCGTTCAACTTTTTGAGATACAGTCAATTCTCTGCATCAAGGTATTTTAGTCACCGGCCATGACTGAAAGCAGTGATGTATTCCGTATGTTGGCTGTTGAGGATAAGTTGGATGGTACCAACTACCCATTATGGGCTTATATGATGCGACATGTACTGGTTGCAAAAGGATTGTGGAACATTGTGCAGAGTGTTGAAAGACGTCCTGTTACACCTGTAACGACAAGTACTGCAAATACAGGTGCTGGAGCTGATGAAGATGGTGCCGAAGATGATATTCCGCAGATTCCTATTCGTGCTGCTGTTTCTGTTGCACCTACTGTAGAGCAGATTCGCTGAGATGGCAGAGATGCCCAAGCACATGCATTGATAGCTTTGTCTGTCAAACGTGCCATTATTCCTCACATTCGCTCTTGCAGAACAACAAAGGATGTTTGGGATACACTTACCACTTTGTACCAGGCTAGGAATGAGGCTCGTGTTGCTTACCTCCGAAAATAGTTGGAGAGTGAGCACATGAATGAAGGTGATTCTATGGACAGTTTCTTAACGAAGATCAAAGATTTGAAGGAACAGTTGATTTCTACTGATGAGGTTATACCAGATAGCTCACTTGTGTAGACCGTTCTGAATGGTCTTCCTGATTCATATCAGAGATTTGCTTCTACTCTTCGGTTGATGATGAAAGGCAATCCAAATGCCTTGTCATTTGAGGAGTTAGTCTCTGTTCTGTTGCAGGAAGATCAGTCCAGGCAGAACAGGTCCATTATGCGTGTTGCAGATCAAGCTTTCCTGGCTAGTCAGAAGGGCAAAGGAAAATGGAGCTCTTCTACTAGTAAGCAGAAATCTGCAAATGTTGCACAATCGAAGAACCAGGATAAAGATGAGAAGAAATCAGAAAAGCAAAAATTTTTTTGCAAGTACTGTAAAGGAAATGATCATATCATAAAGAACTGTCCAAAATTGGCTGCTAAAGAGGCAAAGAAGAAAGAGGCTGGAATGGTTGTTGCAGAGGCCTCTACACCAAAAACAGAGTCTGCAAATCTTGTGCAAGAAGACGAATGGGCATTTTACATGATGCACTTGTTGATGAGAGAGCTGATATTGAGCAGGCAAAAACTATGCCAAAATGGCTGGTGCAGACTTTGCGTGACAGCAAATTAGATGCACCTTTGTCATATCGTACTCGTTCACGCTCTCATAGTGCCTCCTTTGCATCAGATTGCTATGCTATGGATGCGCCTAGTCTCTGTGATCAGAATGAGCCTGTTTCTTTTGATGAAGCACAGAATTCAGAAAATTGGATGGCTGCCATGCAATCTGAATATGATGCTATAATGAAGAATGGTACATGGTCTTTATGTGACCTGCCTCCTGGCAAGAAGGCCATTGGCACTAAGTGGGTATACAAGCTGAAGCGTAAACGTGATGGTACAGTTGACAGGTATAAGGCTTGGCTTGTTGCAAAGGGTTATGCGCAGGAAAGAGGATGGTGCACATCTTTTCCATGATGCTTAATCTCTCTTGAATGTTCACTCGATAGGTTTCTACAAAACTAATGGCCATGAATCTTGCTCTCAACCTAGAGAAAGATCCATCTAAATTCCTCTTAACTTTATACACCCACTTATTTGTTATTAGCTTCATGTCCTTCTTCTTGAGCATTCAGATCCATGTTTGATTCTCCTCAAGTGGAGGAATCTCTTCTTGGATTTCCTCTTTCCATTTTGTGTAGATGCTTGCATCTTCATAACAAGTGGGATCATGATCTTATACTAGTTTGTTCATGAATTCATAATGCATTTCCATGGAAGAATCATAAGTAAACCTTCTAGCTAGATACCTAACCCTTGTAGACTTCCTTTCTTCACTTTTTGGAGAAATAATTCTCCCTTGCCTTGATAAAACGTTGTCTCCCTTCTATTCTAGCTTGTGCCTCAATTTGCTTGGCACATGTACAACAAGTAAATCTAAATATTTTCTAGTGGGAAATATCATGTCTCTTACCATAACTAGCTTGATATTGCTTCAAGTCATGAATCCGTGATTTAGGTGTTCTATTGATAAGGTAAAAAACTATATTGGTTGCATCACTTGAGAACATGTTAGATGCATTCATCTCGTTAAGCCTTGTTGTAGCAATCTACACAATGTATGTATTCTTTCTATCTCTTGCCCCATTTTTTGGGGTGTGTATGTCCATTTAGCTTTTGGTGATGCCTTGATTGCATAAAAATCAGAAAATTGATTGGAGAAGTATTCTTCCACTCCTTCTCTACTAATTCCTTGGATGCTTTAAAACATATAAACACATATGATTTGTGTTTGTTGAAGTAAACCAAAGCCATCCTTGTGAAACTATCGCTAAAATTGACAAAGTACTTGTTAACTCTAATGGGCTTCTCTTTCATTTCCCCCACACATCTGTATGTATAAACTCCAATGGGTGTTAATATAGGTAGCCACTCTTCATGAATGGACGCCTCCCTTGCTTCCTAAAGTGAAAATGTCATATAAATGCTTTATACCTTGTCCTTGGAAGTTGGGTGGTCCTTCAAACAAAGTCTTGAATTGCATTTGGTTTATTCTTTGTATTTTAACATGGCTAATTTTGACATGGGAAAAATTTTCTCAATACAATAAAATGGTCAGGATGATGCCCACACTTAAGAAAATCACAAAATAACCTGAGTTTCATGGATAAAGGATAAAAATAATAGAAAGAGGGAGAAGAGATCTCGAGGAAAAAAACAAGCTAAAAAGTTGATCTAATAAGATAATATTGTTGGAACATCAATCTTACACTATGCTTGAGGTGTATTTGATCTACATCAAAGGCTATCGCGTCAAAAGAATATCCATTGGAGAGTTCTTTTTCTTATGCTCATTTATTGTATTTTTTTGAAAGATTTTTGATGGTTCATTTACTGTTTTAAAAATCATTGAGCTTAACACATGTAAAGGGAGAAAGATAGAGCCTAAATCCCATGAATTTGTGGTGGTTGAAGTTGCATTCAATCAAGCAATCAAATCACCTAAAAGTAGGTCAAACTAGATCTTCACTTTTCCTAGATTGTAGGAAAGTGAGTTGATTCCCTCCAACAACCATTCCCACCTTCATTTCAATTCAAACTTCACTTGTAGAAGTCCTGGAACACTCCTAGAGTCTATATAAAGACTTGAAATTACTTGTACATTACATGGAAGCAATATACATACACTTGTGACCATCATTGTCTTGCTCCTTCAATTCTCTGCATCATCTTCTTCGCCAATAGTATTCTTGCAGAGGCTTTTGCTCTCTCTCCAGAGCTTCAAAGTGAGTGCAAGATGGCTCATTAGAAAGATATAAGTGTATTGTTTATGCCTATAAATTTTTAAAGCATTTGGTTTAGTAGATTGGGAGAAATCGGAGTTTTTCTCTCTCGGGGTCAATCTCTACGTATTCCTGAAAAATGCGAAGTACCACCCGTGAATGTCGCATTCATTCCTATAGCATATTTGGCTTATTCCTTATAATTTTGTGCATTATATATACTCAACCCTATGTCTATCACTCCCATAAAAGGATTTTTTCTACTTGTAATCAGGCTGGTCGCTATGGGCATTTGAAGTTCATTGTCTCTTCCATAGATAGTAAGTTTTTTGAGCTAGTTGACCCGAGAACCTATCTGTTTTGTATGGACTCATTCTCCTTAATGCTCCAAAATACATAGTGTGTTTCTTTGCACTTATCAGATGCTTATAAGGTCTATTTGAGTCTCCATAAGCTCAAGGGCTGGTCTTGTGCCGGTTGGCTTGACCAAACTTCGTCACTTCGAAACGCACTTTTCTACCTTCTAGAAGATTCTCCAAGTTCTTTCAGTGGTATCAAAGCTAGATCAAGATGGGTGACGGATTTCCCTCAATGATCGAGAAGCTTGATTGACAGAACTATGGGGCTTGGCAAATCAGGATGGAGGCCTATTTGCAAGGTAGAAATTTTTATGGAATTGTAGCAGGTGATGAAGCTATGCCTATTCCAAGATCCAAAGGAGGACCTACACAAGAGGAGACAGATAAGCTCACACTTTGGTGCGCAAGGGATGCTCAAGCAAGTTCGTACATACTAAAATCTATCTCTGACTTTCTATTACCACATATTAGAGGATGCAAGACATCTGAAGAGACTTGGGATGCCCTCAGGGCTTTCTTTTCTGCTAGTACCAAAGCAAGAAAGAATCATCTTTGGAACGAGTTTAACCAAATGAAGAATACACCTAAACAAACCATCATAGCATTTGTTACCAAGGTTAAGGAGGTTGCAGATCAGTTAGCATCCATTGGAGAGCTGATTGAAGAAGAGGTCATCATGAGGCAAATTCTCAATGGCATTCGAAGTGATAAGCAATGGCAATCCTTCATGACGGCTTATGATCTCATCATGGATGTGCAAACTCCAGACTTCAACATCTTTCTTGGACAACGCTTCAATAAAGAAACCAACAATAGCATAAAGGAAGGTAACTCTTATCATGGTAATTCAACTAGTGCTCTATATGCAGATAAGAAGGATAAGAAGCTGTAGAGGAGGTACTGGGGTATCTACTTTTAATAGGAGCATGTAGCAAGCATTCCAATACTTCACCTACTCAAGGGAGGTTCTCCTTAGGGAAATATACCCTTTAACACTTCTGTGAGTAGGCAGATATCAATGATTGCACAGAGTTGTGAATACTGAAGAAAGTATTAATGACAAAATGACAATAATGGAAGACCATCTGCTCCTTAGTTCGAATCAGATGATTACAACTTAGGCAAAAGAGATGCTCAAATGTTTATGCTCTAGGCTAACATGCCACTCCAGAACTAAACAACATCAATGAAAGGGATTCTTCCAATCCGTACAATGGACACAACTAGATGCAGCCTAGCACTGATCATGTGGGGGGTGGTGGAGTGGTGGAGGGCTGTGGAGCGGTGTGGAGTTGTGTGGGGGGTCGTGGAGTGGTGGAGGGTTGTGGGGTGGTGTGGAGTTATGGAGGGCTGTGGGGTGGTGTGGAGTGGTGGAGGGCTGTGGGGTGGTGTGGAGTGGTGGAGGGCTGTGGGGTGGTGTGGAGTGGTGGAGGGCTGGGGCTAGTGTGGAGTTGTGTAGGGAGTCGTGGAGTGGTGGAGGGCTGTGGGGTGGTGTGGAGTGGTGGAGGGCTGTGGGGTGGTGTGGAGTGGTGGAGGGCTGTGAGGTGGTGTGGAGTGGTGGAGGGCTGTGGGGTGGTGTGGAGTGGTGGAGGGCTGTGGGGTGGTCTGGAGTTGTGTGGGGTGTGGTGGAGTGGTGGAGGGCTGTGGAGTTGTGTGGGGGGTCGTGGAGTGGTGGAGGGGTGATGGGGGAAAAGAGGAGGGGAGGGTGGGGTTGGAGGGGGTCGGGGTGATGGTGGGGGAAAAGAGGAGGGCTGGTGGAGTTGGAGGGGGTCGAGGTGATGGTGGGGCCGTGGGGGTGGTGGGGGAAAAGAGGAGGGGACATTGGGTTTGGAGGGGGTCAGGGTGAGGGTGGGGGCCGCAGGGGTGGTGGGGGAAAAGAGGAGGGCTCGTGGAGTTGGAGGGGTTCGTGGTGATGGTGGGGGCTGCGGGGGTGGTGGGGGAAAAGAGGAGGGGACGGTGGGGTTGGAGCGGGTCGGGGTGAGGGTGGGGGCCGCAGGGGTGGTGGGGGAAAAGAGGAGGGCTGGTGGAGTTGGAGGGGGTCGAGGTGATGGTGGAGGCCACGGAGGTGGTGGGGGAAAAGAGAGAGAGAAAAAGAGAGAGAGAAAAAGAGAGAGAGAAAAAGAGAGAGAGAAAAAGAGAGAGAGAAAAAGAGAGAGAGAAAAAGAGAGAGAGAAAAAGAGAGAGGGAGGGAAATGCCGCAATACAGACCCCCACATCAAGTCTTTGCACCATCCCGATGCAATTCCAAAGCTGAAAACAAGATAGTGAAGGAAGTTCTTCCTCCTTGACTTAACTCAGATAATCCTTCACCCTGGAGATATATATATATATAATAAAAAAATAAATAATTTTTTTTCTCACAATTTTTATTGGTATAATAAATTCCAATCACTGAATGAAATATGGTAGGTACGGTGAATGAAATGCTTCCAGTTTACCTTAATTCAGGTACTTCTTCACCCTAGAAATATTGACCAGGGTTATCCCCTTACCCTACAAATCCTCCAGATGTACTGCTCCATGAGGTAATACCTTTACCACCGTGTAAGGTCCTATCCATTTGGGTGCCAGTTTGGTTGGAATTGCTGGGACCTTATGCACTAAAACCATGGATCCTTTCTGAACTTCATTAGACCTCAGATACCTGTCATGCAGTCTCTTGTGCTCTTCTTGTGTTACCTGAAGTTTTTGCATTGCTCCTTCTCTGTATTCTTCTAATGCCACCAATCTCTCAATGGGAGGTTCAATTCCAATGGTTTTGGTTCCCATTTCCTTTTTAATAATGAATTCAAATGGGGCCAATGCCTCTTTTCCATATACTAAGCAAAATGGACTCTCACCAGTGGTTCCCCTTCTTGTAGTTCTGAAAGCCCAAATTGCACCGATCAATGCTTGTGGCCAAAAGCTTTGATGATCAAAAGTTAATTTGCACAGTAACCCGATCAAAATCTTATTGGAGCTCTCTACTTGGCCATTTTCCCTTGGATAGTAGGCACAAGATTTTTTATGGAAGACCTTGTACCTGTCAAATATAAATTGGAGCAGCTGATTTACAAAATGTGTTCCCCTATCACTAGTGATTTCCAGTGGGCAACCAAATCTTGAGAAAATAAGTTTATACAAGAACTTAGCTACTGTTAACGCCGTGCAGTCCACAGTAGCTTTAGCCTCTATCCATTTAGTTGCATAACATGTGGTCATCAAAATATACTTCTTACCTCCAGGTTGGCCAGTTGGACTAATTGGTCCTATGAAATCAAGACCCCAGTGTTCAAATGGGAGCCATCTTGTAGATATGACTAATCATTGGAAATTCAATCTGGTTGGCGTAGGAGCACACCTCTGGTAGATGTGGCATTCTTTAGCAAATTTGATCACATCCTTGTAAATATGAGGCCACCATAGTCCTTTGTGGATGATTCTGCGAGCCAATTCTTCCCCCTTTAGATGCCCTTCACTGTGTGCTGCCTCTAGCAAAAGATTTACCTCCTCTCGATAAACACACTTTCTCACGATATCATCCTGATAGTATTTATATAAATTTCTATTTATAAGTGAATATGCTTTGGTTTTCAGGAGCAATCTTCTTTTTTCTATAGGTGTTAAGTGTTCTGGAAGTTTCCCTAAGAAAATGGAGAATTCCATCATACCAATCACTCTGAATTGCCACTAGAAAGAGATTACTATCCACTAGTTCATCATTAATACCTGTTGCCTTCTCGCTCATTACAGTCCTGGACACTTGATCTGCCATGTAGTGCTCTCATCCTGGCTTAATATGAATATCAAAGTTGAATTCTTGAAAGAGGAGTAACCATCTTCAAATACTTCCAACTACTCTAGGCTTGTTTATCAAGTACTTCAAGGGCTGATGGTCAGATATGACTATAAAATGTACACTGAGAAGGTAATGCCGAAACTTCTGAAGAGCAAATACAATAGCCAAGCCTTCCCTTTTGGTCGTACTGTAGTTCCTTTCTGCCTGGGTGAGTAGTCTGCTGGCATAGGAGATAGGTCTATCAACCTTGTGTGATGATGGTTGAGCTAGAACTGCACCAACAGCATAAGACTGGCATCTGTATGCACATGAAACTCCAATGACTAGTTAGGAACACTTAAAAGTGGAGTAGTACATAACCTCATTTTCAGTTTACAAAATGCTTTTTGAGCTTTAGCACTTCATGAGAAAGGGACCTTTTTACTGGTAAGCCTTGATAAGGGCTTAGCTATTTTTGAATACATTCGTATGAACCTTCTATGGTATCTTGCATGGCCCAAAAAACTTTGCACTTCCTTTGGGCTTTGTGGAATAGGCATGGAAAGGATAGCAATAACCTTCACCGGATCCACCGTTATCCCTTCAGCAGATACTATGTGACCGAGAAGAGTGCCCTTAGTGACCAAAAAGTGACATTTAGTAGGATGTAACTTCAAACCTGTTCTAAGACATTGCTCAAAGATTTCTTTTAGATTTTTCAAATGTTCGTGGAAATCTTGAACTACTGCTCTTCTATCTGTGCTTGAAAATACTGAAAAGTCATCCATAAAACTGTGGAGAAAGGTTGTTAACCACTTGCCCAATATCAGATACATTGCTCTATTAAATGAAGCTGGTGCATTCTGTTGGTGTGTGAAACACCACAAGAACTAAACTAATGTGGTATTAGAAGACCTCCATAACCATCATTAGCTTAGCAAAACTCTAAATGTGAGTCTTCATCTTTGAACTTAGTGAAAATTAAAATTTTACTTCACAGAAATCTGTGCCTTTTCTTCAAACCTTCAATCTGACCTGTATTAGCTTGATCTTTGCAAATTCCTTTGATCATTTACTAAGAAAGGTTCTTGCTAATGTTAAGTAACATATAACAAGCAGAACTTTCAAGTAGTAACTTCAAAATCTTCTGATTTTGCTCCAAACTTTTCACTATGTCTGAAAACTGAAAATTTACTTCATCGATTTGACATACCTTCACTGTTAAGCTGATTTCTCTGAGTATGCGTCCCGTTTCTTAAAGATCTTTTGACCAAATGTAGTTGAAGACAGTAGCTTTAAAATGAGCTATCACTTACTAAAAACTTTACAGTACTTCGAGATCTGACCTTAAGAAGTTCAGGTAAATGTGCGCCAGAAAAGTCGTAACTGTCAACTACCTTACACAGTCATATGAAATGACTTAGAATTCAATGTACAAGAGGAATTAGACTTAATCCTTCTACCCAAACATATGTTGTATATCAGAGAAGATGTATACAAATTTGCTTGGCCTAATTTTGCTCATAGCCATGGAAAACTCTCTCAGACTCAGAAGTTTTTCCTCAACATCTCTCTCAGAAAAAACACGACTTTTCTCTACTCACTCAGATTTTAAAATTGAGTTCTCACTCTATGATTTTTGTCTCAAATTAACTTATATACCTATGGTTTACATTCTCCTAGACTTGAACTCGTAAGTTCTGAAGATCAAATGAAAAACTAGACTCTAACTTTGCACTAATTTACAATAGTGAAATTGTCCCTTCACTTAGGCTTAATTTTCTGTAGGTCTTTTCTTCACTTCTCCTTCCCTTCTTTCTTTCTTCATATGTCTTCATATATCCATGCCTAATTAGTGAGTGAAGCCCCAACAGCTCCCCCTCAATCACTAATTAGCATGCTTTGACTTTTTCACATAGTCTTCTTCTCTTTTATTCCTGCCATCTCCTTGAATCTACTTGTCTTCACTCCATCCAAGCTTTTTGTCATAATATCTGCAATCTGATCTTTTGTAGAAGTGTACACCACTTCAATCTCTTTCTCCATTACCTTTTCTCTGAGAAAATGATACTGTATTTCTATATGCTTTGTCCTTGTATGAAATACAGGATTTGCTGCAAGATATAATGAGCTCATATTATCTCCATGAATGATAGGTATACCTTGATCAATTCCCAAGCTTTTGAATAATGTCTGCATCCATATTACTTCTTTTGCTGCTTCCACAAGTCCTTTGTATTCAGCTTCTGTTGATGATAAAGCCATTGTATGTTGTTTCTTTGAACACCAACTCACAAGTTTATCTCCAATGTATATCATGTAGCCATGAGTAGATCTTCTATCATCTTGACTTCCTGCCCAATCTGAATCACTATAGGCTCTCAATCTTATATTTGATGTAAAAGGATAATACAATACTTCTTTCAAAGTCCCTTTGATATATCTAAGAACTCTTTGACCTGCAATCCAATGTGGATCCTTTGGACAATGCATGAATTGAGAAAGAACACCCACTGCATAACTAAGATAAGGCCTTGTTAATGTAGCATAAATTAAACTTCCCACTAAAGATTGATACTTCCTCATGTCTTTGAACTCTGCACCATCATATCTACTGAGTTTATGATTGACCTCTAGTGGTGTTGATGCCTCTCTGCAATTCTCCATGTTAAACTTCTTTAGAAGATTCAAGAGATACCTTTCTTGTGATACATACATACCATGTTCTGCATAAGTGATTTCCATTCCAAGAAAATATGACAATTTTCCTCGATCACTTATCTTGAATTCCTTCTCAAGTAGCTTCTTCACCTCCTTGATTCCTTCATTTGAGGTACCTGTAATTATAATATCATCTACATAAATACAAATGTAGATCATACCTTCATCTGTTCTTTTGATAAGTAAACTTGCATCTGCCTTTGAACTTTGATATCCAAGATCATTAAGATACTTCACAAGTCTATAATTCCAAGCTCTTAGAGCTTGCTTCAAACCATAAAGTGCTCTTCTTAATCTACAAACATAATTTGGAAACTTGTGATCTGCAAACCCTTGAGGTTGCTCCATGTAAACCTCATCTGATATATATCCATTCAAAAATGCATTCTTAATGTCCAATTGACTCAATGTCCATCCTTTTGATGCTGCAATGGCAATGATTGTCCTTATGGTTGACATCTTTGCCACAGGACTGAATGTCTCATCATAATCTATGCCAAAAGTTTGAGCATAGCCTTTAACCACCAATCTAGCTTTGTATCTGGCTATAGTTCCATCTGCATGCTTTTTAATTTTGTAAACCCATTTATTTCCAATCACTTTCTTACCATTAGGATTTGGAACAAGTTCCCAAGTTTTGTTTTCTTCAAGTGCATCAAACTCTTCCTTCATTGCTACTTCCCATTGTCTCTTACCCTTTGCTTCATCATAGCTTTGAGGTTCTTCATCTTCCTTAACCATGTAAGCATAATTTTTCTGAGTCAATTAAGAAGTATCATAGGAATACCTTGTAGGTTGCTTCCTCATTCTGGTTGATCTTCTTGGTTCACACTCTTCATGTATATCTGGATGTACTTCTTCATCAAATATTGGTCCATCTTCATTCCTTCTATATGATTCAACTCTTGATGTGCTTGCTTGCATATGTTCTTCATCTCCATCTATCTGCATATGTGATTTACCTTTTGCATTCCTTCTTATCTCTTCTTCAAATGTTTCAAGGTCACAATCTTTATCTGCATACCAACTCTTCTGTTCATCAAAGGTCACATCTCTGAAAACAATAAAATGTTTAGTTAAAGGACTCCATAGCCTATAACCCATTTGCTTTTCATCATACCCAATAAACACATATTTTTCTGCCTTTGGTTCAAGCTTATGTCTAAGTTGTGATGGCACATAAGCATAGGCAATTGACCCAAACACTTTACAATGATCAAGTGTTGGTTTCTTACCCCACCAAGCTTCATAAGGGGTCATACCATTCAAAGATCCACATGGTAGCTTATTCACAAGGTATGTAGCTGTATTTACAGCCTCAGCCCAAAGATAATTAGGGCAATTCTTTTCTTTTAGCATTGCTCTTGCAAATTCAACCAATGTTCTATTTCTTCTTTCTGCCACCCCATTATGTTGAGGTGTATACCTGCAAGTTATCTCTCTCTAGATACCTACATTCCAAAGATAGTCATTAAACTCTTGGGAGAAGTATTCTCCCCCTCCATCAGACCTTAACCTTTTGAGTTTTTGACCTGTAACTCTTTCTGCATAAGCATGAAAATGTTTGAAGGCTCCAAATACTTCTGATCTTTCTTTTAGAACATAAAGGGTTATCCACCTTGTAGCATCATCAATGAACAAAACATAATACCTAGATCCATTTATTGATCCTTCTTTTGTTGGTCCCCATACATCTCTATGTATGAGTTCAAGCAAACCATCATGCTTGAAACCTTTCTTCTGAAATGGTAGTCTATGTGCTTTTCCCATCTGACAAGCTTCACACTTGTATATCATATGTTGATTCTTCACATTTGGTAGCCCCATTACAGATTGGTTCTCCACCATAGTTTTGATTCCTCTTTCATTGAAGTGTCCCAACCTCTTATGCCAAAGATCTAACTCTGTAATTACTTCATCACCATGTGTGATTAGGGCTTGACCAACATTTCCTTGCACTTTGAGAGTAAAAAGTCTACCTTCCTTCTTACCACAAACAATGGGATTGTATCCATCCTCTGGATCTTCAACAAATACCCCTTCATTTGTAAATCTGACTTGAAAACCTTTTTCTACTATTTGTCCAACACTAATCAAATTCTTTGGTATTGTTGGAACATACAAAACATTTGTTAACAAATCAGCTCCACTCCTGCACTTCACTTTTCCAATTGAATGCACATTATGTTTTGTATTATCACCTGTTTGTACTGTATGACTTGAATTGCCTTCTTCCAATTTTGACAATAATTCTATATTACCTGACAAATGATTTGAAAAACCAGAGTCAATATAAAATACCTTGAGATCCTCCTTCTCTGATGAACTTATTGAATTCATCATCAATGTTGTATGAATGTCATTCTGTGTATCATTTGCATAATTGTAATATGTGGTATTGTAAGACTGATTCTGATTCCAATTTCTTCCACCACCTCTACCAAAACTTCCTCTTGAATTCTGTCTTCCTCTTTGAAATTGATTCTGAAATCTTCCACCTCTTCCTCTGCCATTGTTGTTTTGATTTTGGCTTGCTCCTTGTTGATTATGCCAACAATCATATGCTAGATGATTGCTCAATCCACAAATCCAACATGTCTTCTTGTTATTGTTCTGATTACCTCTACCTCTTCCATTTCCTCGACCTTTACCTCTGCCAATACCTCTTCCTCTTGCATAATTTGCTTGAGTTGTTGACTCTTCTTCATCCTTTGCCTCGCCTTTATCTCCTTTCTTCTTGTTCTTCATGTACATTGCAGAACTTTGTCCTTTGTCTCCATCTGACTTCAAGTCTTGCTCAAATGTGAGCATCAATCCAAGTAATTGATTCAATTCTGGCACATAATGGTTTAATGAGAGTTCTGTTGAAAGTACAAAAGGCTTCCATCTTTCATCACCTCTTAACCCTGTAAGTAATTGTGCTATCAACCTATGATCTTCAATATCCTCATCAATGGATCCAAGGCTATCTGCCAAGTCCATCTTAGTGACATAATCACTAATGCTCTGATTTTGCTTTTTCTTGAATGTAGTGAACTCTGACCATAAGCTAGCTTTCCTAGCTTTAGTAGTGTTTTGGAAGTGATCCTCCAAAGCATTCCAAATGTCTTCAGCTGTTTCTCACCCTCTGATATGTGGCAACAAATGATCTGTAATAGTGTTATATATATAAGCTCTTGCACTTGCATCTCTCTTCTGCCATAGCTTCAAAGCTTCTAGCTCTTCCTTTCTTGGATGACTTTCATCTTCAAATTTAGGCTTCTCTTCTTCACCTGTCACATATACCATTAGGTCCTTACTCATAAGTAAGGCTTCCATCCTCATTACCCAAGCAAGATAGTTATCTCTGTCCAATTTGTCAATGGACACATGATCTGCCATAGTATCCTTGCTTCTGCTTCAACCTGTAAATATAAAGTTAAAGAATGATACCTTTTGTAGACCTTTACCCTTGGGAGTAACTTCGAAATAATCTTCTGATGACTTTTGTTTGTTGAACACCTCAACTTCCACCTTCTTTGATACAGAACTCTTCAATTCTTCTTGTATCTGCTCTCCCTTTACTCTCGAGGACCTTATCTGCTCTGATACCACTTGTTGGTGTGTGAAACACCACAAGAACTAAACTAATGTGGTATTAGAAGACCTCCATAACCATCATTAGCTTAGCAAAACTCTAAATGTGAGTCTTCATCTCTAAACTTAGTGAAAATTAAAATTTTACTTCACAGTAATCTACACCTTTTCTTCAAACCTTCAATCTGACTTGTATTAGCTTGATCTTTGCAAATTCCTTTGATCATTTACTAAGAAAGGTTCTTGCTAATGTTAAGTAACATATAACAAGCAAAACTTTCAAGTAGTAACTTCAAAATCTTCTGATTTTGCTCCAAACTTTTCACTATGTCTGAAAATTGAAAATTTACTTCATCGATTTGACATACCTTCACTGTTAAGCTGATTTCTCTGAGTATGCGTCCCGTTTCTTAAAGATATTTTGACCAAATGTAGTTGAAGACAGTAGCTTTAAAATGAGCTATCACTTACTAAAAACTTTATAGTATACTTCGAGATCTGACCTTAAGAAGTTCAGGTAAATGTGCGCCAGAAAAGTCGTAACTATCAACTACCTTACACAGTCATATGAAATGACTTAGAACTCAATGTACAAGAGGAATTAGACTTAATCCTTCTACACAAACATATGCTGTATATCAGAGAAGATGTATACAAATTTGCTTGGCCTAATTTTGCTCATAGCCATGGAAAATTCTCTCAGACTCAGAAGTTTTTCCTCAACATCTCTCTCAAAAAAAACACGACTTTTCTCTACTCACTTAGATTTTAAAATTGAGTTCTCACTCTATGATTTTTGTCTCAAATTAACTTATATACCTATGGTTTACATTCTCCTAGACTTGAACTCGTAAGTTCTGAAGATCAAATGAAAAACTAGAATCTAATTTTGCACTAATTTACAATAGTGAAATTGTCCCTTCACTTAGGCTTAATTTTCTGTAGGTCATTTCTTCACTTCTCCTTCCCTTCTTTCTTTCTTCATATGTCTTCATATATCCATGCCTAATTAGTGAGTGAAGCCCCAACACATTCTTCAAACCAAAAGCCATGAGAGTATAAACATAAGTGCCCCATGGAGTAACAAAGGCTGTTTTGTCCCTATCATCACGATGGATCACTATCTGATTGTAGCCACTAAAACCATCCAAGAAGTTATACAAAGTGTGACCAGCTACTTCCTCAAGTACTTGTTCTGAAAAGGGCTGAGGAGATCCATCTTGAATAGTAAATTTATTTAAGGCACGAAGATCAATGCAAACTCTTATTTTTCCACTATTTTTCTTGGGTACAATAACCATAGAAGAAAGCCACCTGGAATGTTCTACTAGAACAATTATACCTGCTTCTTCTAGTTTTGTAACTTCCAATTTTACCACCTCTGGAGATTTTGGATTGAGTCGATACGGCCTACTTCTTGCACGTGCGGCTCCCTCAACTAAGGGTATTCTGTGTAATCCAAGGTCCTCTGGTATCCCTGTTAGATCTTTGTAGGACCATGCGAATACATTTTTATAAGCAAAAAGTAATGAAGTTACCTTCTAGAGTAAAGGAGGATAATGCCATAGCCAAGAGGCTAAATGGACTACTTGAGGGTTCTCTTCATCCCCTAGATTTACTTCTTGAACCACTGTTTCAGGACTAGTCTTGTTTGAGAAATCATCTCCATTGTATGCGGGAGTGGAATTTAGCTTATATTCTACAATATGTTCCCTAGTCCATCCTTGAGGTATATCCGAAAAGGGGAGATCTTCTCTGCATTCAGGCTCATAACCTTCCTGTTCTAAAACCTCTATAGTTGTTGCCCCTTCAACATTCGTAATCTCGCAAGCTCTCATTCTTCAACTCCTTGTGAACCTCATGGCCTTTTCCTGCAACTCCTTCATCTGCAACTTCTTCCTCTATTTCATTGATTTCCACCATGAAACATTCTACACTTTCCATCATCCAATTCAATAATGTATCTTCTTCTTGGGGTAGAGAGGGCATTACCTGCATGTCCATAGTATACCCGGTAGTTTTCACTGAGTCAAACCCTTCTTCCAAATGTAGCTGCAGTTGGCCATTGGTGCTAGTTGAAATCCATAGTTTGTTTTTCCCCCAATCTTGCAAAGCTTTTGCTTGCCTTAGCCAAGGTCTCCCCAGGAGTAAAGGTTAAGATATTTTTTGTGGAAGTGCAATAACAACAGAATCTAGAACAAAGTGGCAACCCTGTACTATCATTAGTACCTTTTCAATAATGCCAAGAGGCGCAACCCGATGTTGATCTGCTAGTGTAACTATGAATGGTGCCATCTTGGTGGGGTTCAAATTCAGTTTCTTCATTGTGAAATCTGGCATCAAATTGATACCAGAGCCTCCATCTATGATCACACCTGTGAGAGCTTCATCCTTAATACAAATAGATAATCTTGAGCTTTGGTAGTCTGCTAAGGGTGCAGGGGGAAAATCAACCATGAAACCATCTATACTGGGTGATTGGATCAAGTGAGCAGAGTGTATAATCTTCAATAAGTCACTTCTTATTTTTGAATTCATCCTTATAAGTTCGTATAGACTAACCTTGTGATGAATACCTTTCAAGATCTGTTCAACGTTTACCTCATGAGTGTCTTCTTGCAGACTTGTTGGTTGGTCCCTTAGAGAAGTAGCCATCCTTTCATAAGCTCCTTCAATTTCTGCTTGGCCCTTCCACCCAACCTTCTTTTCCTCTTCTTTATCCTAGACTCCCTCTTGTTCCTCCCTATGGGTTGTTGCCGCTTGTTTGGCTCTAGTCATCATGGGCATTGAAGAAGATGAAACAACATAAGACTGAGTGGTCATACCTTCTTCTTGTGGAGAGAGTGCAATCATGTGGATTGAAGCAGGACGGCTTCTTGGGCAGTCTTTGGTATAGTGGTCCTTAGCCTCTGGACAATGTTGACAAGGAGGTGTATCTTCTGGAAGGGAACACCTATTTTGCATATGGCCATACTCACCACATCCATAACACATCAATGGCCTATTATATCTAGGCTTTGTAGGCCGATTCTCCTCCCTATTAGGTGCATTTGAAGTACTAGCATAATACAAATCCAAAGCTTGAGGATTACCTCATTGCTGTGTACCCTTGAGGTAATAACAGTCTCTAGCTTCATGACCATCCTTTCCACAAAATTGACAACTTACCTTGTTAGGGCAATTAGCATTGGAATGTCCATTGTTGTTACATATTGTACACCAAATCTGCCTTCTTATATCCTGAGTGGTCCACAAATCTTCTAACTCACGGCGAAGTTGGGCTACTTCATCATCAGTGCGACGTAGTGGTGGCAAGAACTTCTCTTCTTGTTGATTTTGTTGCATTCTCAATGCCTCCAGTTCCTTCCTCAGTTGCCCAGTAGGGTCTAGTTCTGCAGCATAATTCGATTGTGTATCCCCTTCAAAATGTTGCCTTTCTTCTTCAATGCATGATGCTGCTGCAACAAAATCATTGAGGGTTGCATCCAATCTAAGAGACTCACGTAGCTTCTACTGAGATGACCTGGGTAGAGCTTTTTCAATCCATTTTTTAACCAAGAAGTCACCTGGAGCATGTGGCAGAGGTGCAACAAGTGCTTTTGTTCTAGTGTGAAGTTCATGAAAGGATTCACCTGATCTTAGCTTTAGGTTCTCTAGCTGATCTAGAGCTCTTTCTGAGGAATCACTTGGTCGAAATGTCTATGAGAACACCGTCTTCAAAGCTTCCCATGTAGCAAAATGGCCATCTGCATATTGACTATACCATTTGTCAGCGAGCCCTTCCAATGTGGATGGGAAGAGTACAAAATTGCATCCTCTCTGTTCTGGAGACCTCGTCCACGGCATAAGGAGATGAACCTCCTCACATGATCATCAGCATCCTCATAAGCTTGTCCTTTGAAGGTAGGAAACTTGATATTGAGTCTGGAGAGTAAATGAGAGAGATCCTCCATTTGCACTGGTGTTTCTTCTGATGTATCTGAGGAGAAGTCTAATGTTCCCCTATGCTTCTCCTTTGACAGTGGTGTCGCTCCAAAATCAATAGTTAAATTCAAAGAGGGTAGAGGGGAGGTAGGTTCACTAGTCGAAGATATAGCTGTCTTGTTAAGGCTCCTTCGTATACAAAGAGGCTCCTTATCTGCTCGTGTATGGGTCATGTACCTACTTGCAAATGCAATAGGGCAAAAATATTGAAAAGGAGGATTATTTACTATCCTCAGGGCCTCTCACAGAAATGCAAGTGTCCCATCGTGCGTTCCAAATTGTAGAGGAGGTATTGGGGTATCTATGTTTAATAGGAGCATGTAGCAAGCATTCCATTACTTCACCTACTCAAGGGAGGTTCTCCTTAGGGAAATATACCCTTTAACACTTCTGTGAGCAGGCAGATATCAATGATTGCAGAGAGTTGTGAATACTGAAGAAAGTATTAATGACAAAATGACAATAATGGAAGACCATCCGCTCCTTAGTTCGAATCAGATGATTACAACTTAGGCAAAAGAGATGCTCAAATGTTTATGCTCTGGGCTAACATGCCACTCCAGAAGTAAACAACATCAATGCAAGGGATTCTTCCAATCCGTACAATGGACACAACTAGATGCAGACTAGCACTAATCAATACAAAGTATGAAAACTTGCTCTAAGGGAAAGAGCACGAAATATCAATGACTCACACTGAATCACAAAACCAAGCCACTCTCTTCACACTATAGTGCTATTAGCCCTCCACTGGGAAGCCCACGCTCTGTATCCTCACCAGAGAGTGACTTCCTACAGTAGGCTTGAAGCCACAAAGTGCAAAGAGAGGACCTCCGTACGTATGTATGTAAATGTGTATATATGAATGTATCCCAAATGAACACAAATCCATTGCTTTTATAGGCTCCAATAGGCCAAGAGGGCCTTGTCGATTCCTCACGTCCACTGATCATGCACTGGTTGATTACCCAAGATTGGAGGGGTAAATCAAATTTGCCACCAGTCTTGAATTGGATCCTCAAAAATAGGCAGTCGTCATGAATGGTTGGCGGCAACACTCATTTCTCAACTTTTACTTTTACCACTTACACCTTTACTGTCACTTTTGAATGCAAGCTGAGATCCTCATTTTGCGCCACCCGTGATGTTTGAATGACGCTAAGAAGCACATCCTTCACCTAGTTTTTGTAGTAGCTTTTGATCCTTCATATTAAGTGGGCAGTGTGGGAGGTGAGTTGTGAGGAGTTGGGAGAGATTATGGGGTTTGTGGAGGGGTGTGGAGTTGTGTGGAGTTGTGTGGGGTTTGTGGGTTGGGTGGGAATAGGGAGTGAGTTATGGGGAGTTGTGCAGGTTTTTGGGGTGTGGTCAAAAATTGATCCAAGATTTCAAAGTTATTATTGCACCATTGGAAGTACTCGTCAAGAGCTTTCCAACGATATATAACACTGTAGGGTTTGGTTAAGAAATGATCCTCCAAATATCCATCCAAACTGTATGAGAGCCTTATGTGAGGTCGTGGAAAAACGTGGGATTTGTGGGGTTTGTGGGGGGGTTGTGGAGTGGTGGAGGGCTGTGGGGTGGTGTGGAGCAGTGGAGGGCTGTGGGGTGGTGTGGAGTGGTGGAGGGCTGTGGGGTGGTGTGGAGTGGTGGAGGGCTGTGGGGTGGTGTGAAGTTGTGTGGGGAGTCGTGGAGTGGTGGAGGGCTGTGGGGTGGTGTGGAGTGGTGGAGGGTTGTGGGGTGGTGTGGAGTGGTGGAGGGCTGTGGGGTGGTGTGGAGTGGTGGAGGGCTATGGGGTGATGTGGAGTGGTGGAGGGTTGTGGGGTGGTGTGGAGTGGTGGAGGGCTCTGGGGTGGTGTGGAGTGGTGGAGGGCTGTGGGGTGGTGTGGAGTTGTGTGGGGAGTCGTGGAGTGGTGGAGGGTTGTGGGGTGGTGTGGACTGGTGGAGGGCTGTGGGGTGGTGTGGACTGGTGGAGGGCTGTGGGGTGGTGTGGAGTGGTGGAGGGCTGTGGGGTGGTGTGGAGTAGTGGAGGGCTGTGGGATGGTGTGGAGTGGTGGAGGGCTGTGGGGTGGTGTGGAGTGGTGGAGGTTGAGATATCAAGCTCAGCATGTGATGATCCAGGATGACACGTACCAGTTTTTCGTTTCTCTGACATGTATAGTGGTCACGTCGGTATATGTCACGGATACTTCATTGAGCTTTATTAGATTTATCTAGCGAGAGTGATGGCACATTTGGTTCTTGCCACCTCACTCGTTCATGGACATTAGGTTTTCCTTATGTACAGGTCTTTATATATTGCACTTGTTGTATTCTTGTTTTTTAGATCATTCTTGTACATTCCTTTTATGTAATAAAAGAAGAAGAAGAAGATCATTCTTCCTTGCCTCAATCTGTGTGTGTGCTTCTCCTTGAGAGTGAGTGTGTGTGTGAGCTCTCTTCCTTATCACCTTCCTCGTGACATGGTATCAGAGCCAGCGTGGCTGTAGAGAGCTCGTGGAGAAAACGCGATTTCGGAGCCATTTCGACCTCTGTTTCAAGCCCTCAAGGTGGGGCCCATAGAAAAGCCAGGTCAGTTTCAGAAACTCTAACTTGCGTTGTGTTTGATGACACTCATATATTCCAGATCCAAAATTTCAAGTGATTCCGTGTACTGTTGATACACGAAAACTATGTTTTTCTAAGATCGAACTGTCACGTCATAGTGTGATAGTGTTCAAGCAGAAGTGCTGCTTGTAGTGTGTTGCGGTGTTGTGAATTGTTGCAGAAATGGCAAATGCAGATGGAATGAGTCAGCTTATGAGCGATAAGCTGGACAAGAACAACTTCCATGCTTGGAGATTCAGAATGACGAATTTCCTGATGGGAAAAGGCTACTGGAAGTACATCAAAGGAGAGAATGAAAATGCTCTACAGTTACCAGAAAAGAATCGTACTGCAGAACAGTTAAGAGCATATGAGGAATGGAATCAAGGAGCACAAAAGCTAATGTATTGGCTATCTATTAGCATACAGGATAGCATGATTGGACACATACAGGATGCTAAGACTCCAAGAGAGGCTTGGAACAGTTTGGTCACTTTGTACGAGAACAATACAAAGGCACGGAAGTTGCAACTCAAGAACGAGCTGCATACATTGGAGAAAAAGAGCATGTCGGTAAGTGACTACACTTTAAAAATCAAAAGCATATGTGAGTCACTTGCATCTATTGGCGTGAATGTAGATGATGATGATAAGGTGGAAGTGTGCCTTCGTGGTTTAGGAGCTGCATATAAGCAGTTCAGAACTTCTATACAGACAAGGGAAAATATTCTGAATTTTGCTGATTTGGTATCTATGCTGATTATTGAAGAAAAGAATCTTGGTGAGGATTCAAACTCCCAAGGAAAGCGTAGTTCTAAGCAGGTATTCTACTTTGGCAGAGGAAGAGGCAGAGGTAGAGGTTTTGGAAGTGGAAGAGGAAACAATAACCAAGACCAAGGTCAACAACAGAATCATGCAGGAGGAAGAGGACAGTTTCGAGGCAGGGGGAGTCAAAGAGGTCGTAGAAATTTCCAAAGAAATGATTTAGGTAATGATAGTAAAGGATGTTGGAATTGTGGTAAACTTGGACACTTTGAACGTGATTGCAGGTTGAAGAGTCAAAATAACAGAAGGCAGCAAAACAACTATGCATCCACAAGTGCAGATGATTCTGAGAAGTTGTTTATGGTTCAACATCACATGATGAATACGATGTCTGCTGGTGTTTCAAAATCGAATGATAATGTCTGGTATGTTGATTTAGGTGCTTCAAATCACATGACCAGTCATGCAGAATGGTTTAGTAGTTTGCAGAAAATGCCAGTTCCTGGATATGTTGAAATAGGTGATGATACATTGCATCCTATTGAGCATACAGGAAACATAGCATTGTCTATGGAGGACAGAAAGGTAAAACATCTCGCTGATGTGCTGCATGTTCCAAATATAACAAAGAATCTAGTTTCTGTTGGACAAATGGTTGACCAGGGATTACAAGTCAGATTCAATGCTGATGGATTATATGTAGAAGACTACAAGCAAGATGGACGATTGGTTGCCAAAGGAAACAAAGTGGGTAGGATGTTCACCTTAAATGTGAAGATTCTTGAAATGAATGCAGCCATGTTTGCAAAAGGTGCAGGAGTTATTGCAGATATAGAGATATGGCACAAACAGATTGGACATGCAAATTTGCAAAGGCTCAAACTGATGCAGTCAAAGGACATTGTCCATGGACTACCAAATTTCAAAGTTGCAGAAATGCAAAAGGTATGTGCAGCATGTCAATTTGGTAAACTGTCAAGAGCATCATTTCCACATGACAAGCATGTTAGTGAGAATGTACTAGAAGTAGTACATACAGATGTTTGGGGTCTAGCAAAGACCACATCTATGGGCGGTTGCAGGTTTTATGTTACCTTCATTGATGACCATACACGCAAAGTATGGGTATATTTCATGAAAGAGAAGAGTGAGGTGTTCACTCACTTCCAAAATTTTAAATCTATGGTGGAAAAGCAGACAGGGAAGTACATTCAGACATTAAGATCTGATGGAGGAGGTGAATACATGTCAAATGAGTTCAGCAGTTTTCTAAAAAATCATGGAATTCGGCGTCAGTTTTCATGCACGTACACACCACAACAGAATCGCGTTGGCGAACGCAAAAACAGACATATTGCAAAAATAGCAAGAGCCTTAATGGCTGAGAAGAATATGCCTCATTGTTATTGGGCAGAAGCTGTGCATACTGTTGTATACATCATGAACAGAACTTTGACTGCTGTTGTACATCAAGTTACACCTGAAGAGAAGTTAACAGGTAAAAAGCCAAACTTATCACATCTGAAAGTTTTCAGTTGTATTGCATATGTACATGTCCTAGATGAATTGAGGACGAAGCTTGATCCAAAAGCAGAAAAGTGTGTCTTCATTGGATACTCCCTTGAGCAGAAGGGATATAAATGTTATAACCCACTCACACGACAGCTAAAGGTGAGCAGAGATGTGGTATTTGATGAAATGTCAAGCTTCTATACAGATGCCAAAGAGAAAATGCTGAAAAATCAAGTGCAGAATCTCAGGTTTTGAGTGGACCAGATGCATCACCAAGAAATAGTTCCAACTCAAATCCATGGAGTGGAAGATTACGTGGGAATTTCAGTCCAACAAATTCATCAAATACATCGAAGAAAGTTAAAGAAAAGCTTTCTGCTGGTCATAAAACATGTGCAGGTTTTGAAGACGTTGATGGAGATTCAAGCGGTTCAGAAAAGAGCCTTATGAGGAACTTGGATTGCCCTCTGTGAAGACTCTAGGAGTAAGAAGGGCACATGCAGATGATACAAGGAGAAGTGACCCAGGACGAAGAAGATCTGGGAGGGTGCGTAATTCAGTGCAACGATTGACATTTGATAGTTACATGGCTCGCCATTGTGCCTACATGACAAAGGTAATACAAGATGCTGAACCTTCTTGTTTTGAAGATGCAATTGGTAATGCAGATTGGGAAAAAGCTATGGATGAGGAGATGGCTGCACTTTATGGAAATGATACATGGAAGTTGGTTCCATTGCCGCAAGGAAAGAAACCCATAGGCTGTAAATGGGTTTACAAGGTAAAGCAAAAGCACGATTGGTAGCTAAAGGATATGCACAGACATATGGCATTGATTATGAGGAAACATTCAGCCCTGTAGCTAAAATGTCTACTGTTAGGACACTTGTTGCATTAGCTACAGCAAAAGGATGGACTTTGCATCAGATGGATGTGAAGAATGCTTTCCTACATGGTGAGTTACAGGAAGAAGTATATATGGACTAGCCACAAGGATATGAAGATTCAAAGCATCCAAAATATGTTTGCAGGTTGCAAAAGGCTTTGTATGGGCTGAAGCAGGCTCCGCGTGCATGGCATGCAAGGATTGCTGATTACTTAACCAACATTGGGTTTTCTATGTGTGATGCAGATCACTCGCTATATGCAAGGAAGGCTGATGATGGCATCACTATTGTGGCTATTTATGTTGATGACCTGATTGTAGGTGGTGATAATGAAGAAAGCATCAAAGAGGTAAAGGAACTTCTTATGCAGGAATTCAACATGAAAGATCTTGGTGTGTTGCGCTATTTCTTGGGCATTGAGTTTATACACACAAAACAGGTATATGGATGTCGCAAAGGCAATATGCCTTGAATATGCTGCAAAAGTATGGTATGGCTGATTGTAAGCCAATTTCTATGCCTTTAGATCAGAATTTGAAATTGGATACTACATCAGGTGAAGCATTGGAAAATGCTACTATGTATAGGAAAATTGTGGGAAGTCTTATATATCTTACAATTACAAGGCCTGATTTAAGCTACACTGCTGGACTTGAAAGTCAGTTTATGCAGGTTCCCAGGAAGCCACATTTGGATGCTCTCAGGCGCACTCTACGTTATGTGAGTGCTACTTTGGATTATGCATTGTTTTATGAAGTTGGTGCAGATTTGCAGGTTCATGGATACACCGATGAAGCTTGGGCTGGTAGTACTCTAGATAGAAGATCTACTAGTGGCTTTCTTTTCTCACTTGGAGGTGCAACTATTACATGGAGCAGTAAGAAGTCACCCACTGTTGCTTTTTCGAGTACAGAGGCTGAGTATAGAGGTGCTGCAATGGCAGCATGTGAGGCATCATGGCTGGAGATGTTACTTGCAGATTTAGGTGTGGAAGTGCAAAAGCCTATCTCTATCTATTGTGATAATCTTAGCAGCATACAGTTAGCACGGAACCCTGTTTTCCATGCTAGAACAAAGCATATCGAGGTACATTATCACTTCATTAGAGAGAAGGTATTAGCAGGCGATATTGATCTTGTTTATGTGAGAACAGATGAGCAGATTGCTGATATTTTCACCAAAGCACTTGGAGTTGAGAAGTTGAAGAAATTTTGGGAGATGCTTGGAGTACAGGATATGACATTGAGCTTGAGGGGGAGTGTTGAGATATCAAGCTCAACATGTGATGATCCAGGATGACACGTACTAGTTTTTTGTTTCTCTGACATGTATAGTGGTCACGCCAGTATATGTCAGGGATACTTCATTGAGCTTTATTAGATTTATCTAACGAGAGTGATGGCACATTTGGTTCTTGCCAACTCACTCGTTCGTGGACATTAGGTTTTCCTTATGTACAGGTCTTTATATATTGCACTTGTTGTATTCTTGTTTTTTTAGGTCATTCTTGTACATTCCTTTTATGTAATAGAAGAAGAAGAAGAAGAAGATCATTCTTCCTTGCCTTAATTTGTGTGTGTCGTTCTCCTTGAGAGTGAGAGTGTGTGTGTGAGCTCTCTTCCTTATCTCCTTCCTCGTGACAGTGGAGGGCTGTGGCGTGGTGTGGAGTTGTGTGGGGACTCGTGGAGTGGTGGAGGGTTGTGGGGTGGTGTGGAGTTGTGGAGGGCTGTGGGGTGGTGTGGAGTGGTGGAGTGCTGTGGGGTGGTGTGGAGTGGTGGAGGGCTGTGGGGTGGTGTGGAGTGGTGGAGGGCTATGGGGTGGTGTGGAGTGGTGGAGGGCTGTGGGGTGGTGTGGAGTGGTGGAGGGCTGGGGGTGGTGTGGAGTTGTGTGGGGAGTCCTGGAGTGGTGGAGGGTTGTGGGGTGGTGTGGAGTGGTGGAGGGCTGTGGGGTGGTGTGGAGTGGTGGAGGGTTGTGGGGTGGTGTGGAGTCGTGGAGGGATGTGGGGTGGTGTGGAGTGGTGGAGGGCTGTGGGGTAGTGTGGAGTTGTGTGGGGGGTGGTGGAGGGCTGTGGAGGGCTGTGGAGGGGTGTGGAGTTGTGTGGTGGGTCCTGGAGTGGTGGAGGGTTGTGGGGTGGTGTGGAGTTGTGGAGGGCTGTGGGGTGGTGTGGAGTGGTGGAGGGCTGTGGGGTGGTGTGGAGTGGTGGAGGGCTATGGGGTGGTGTGGAGTGGTGGAGGGCTATGGGGTGGTGTGGAGTGGTGGAGGGCTCGGGGTGGTGTGGAGTTGTGTGGGGAGTTGTGGAGTGGTGGAGGGTTGTGGGGTGGTGTGGAGTGGTGGAGGGCTGTGGGGTGGTGTGGAGTGGTGGAGGGCTGTGGGGTGGTGTGGAGTGGTGGAGGGCTGTGGGGTGGTGTGGAGTGGTGGAGGGCTGTGGGGTGGTGTGGAGTTGTGTGGGGGGTGGTGGAGTGGTGGAGGGCTGTGGAGGGGTGTGGAGTTGTGTGGGGGGTCGTGGAGTGGTGGAGGGCTATGGAGGGGTGATGGGGGAAAAGACGAGGGGACGGTGGGGTTGGAGGGGGTCGGGGTGATGGTGGGGGCCGCAGGGGTGGTGGGGGAAAAGAGGAGGGCTGGTGGAGTTGGAGGGGGTCGAGGTGATGGTGGGGCCACGGGGGTGGTGGGGGAAAAGAGGAGGGGACAGTGGGGTTGGAGGGGGTCGGGGTGAGGGTGGGGGCCGTAGGGGTGGTGGGGGAATAGAGGAGGGCTGGTGGAGTTGGAGGGGGTCTTGGTGATGCTGGGGGCCGCGGGGGTGGTGGGGGAAAAGAGGAGGGGACGGTGGGGTTGGAGGGGGCGGGGTGAGGGTGGGGGTCGTAGGGGTGGTGGGGGAAAAGAGGAGGGCTGGTGGAGTTGGAGGGGGTCGAGGTGATGGTGGGGGCCATGGGGGTGGTGGAGGAAAAGAGAGAGAGAAAAAGAGAGAGGGAGGGAAATGCTGCGATACAGAAGCAGAAAGGCAAGAAGAAGGAAGAAGAAGGAAGAAGATGAAAAAGAGACTTCCCAAGCCAACTTCACATGCAAGAGCAAGTGGAAAGGGAAGAAGAAAGGACCAAAGCAAGACAAAGACAAAGGTCAGAATGTTCAACCTTGTGCCATATGCGATAAGACCAACCACACCACTCAGAATTGCTGGTTCAATGGGAAGACCCAGAAAGGAAGTGGAAGAGGTGGAGATGGCAGCAATAGAGGCAGAGGTGGACACACCTTCAACAATAACAATAGAAGTTATAATAGAAGGGACTACAACAATTATTCAGAAGATCAAGCACATGAAAACTCATTGCGTCTTATGAATCTAAGCCACAAAGAAGGTAAAGAAGATGATCATTTGTTTTACATAGATTCAGGATGTTTGAATCATGTTGCAGGCATTGGTAATGTCAAAGCTTCCAATGGCAGGACAAACATTCTAAGTAAGGTTCTCTATGTACCCACTATCACTAAAAACCTAATAAGTGTAGGCCAAATAGTTGAAAAAGGCTTGCAAGTTAGGTTAACCCAACATGGAGCTTTTGTGGAAGATCCATGTCAAGGCTTCAAAAAAATAGCCCCAGGTGAGAAGCATGGTAGGCTCTTTACTTTTGAATTAGGAGAAACCAGAAACATAGCTCTATTCAACTTTGGGTCTCAAACCCTAAGTGAGCTTGAAGTGTGGCATAAGAGACTTGCTCATGTGAATGAAAGAACCTTGAAGGATATATGGAGGGATCAAAGTGTTCTAGGACTACCGAACATATCAAAGCAACACATGATCAATAGGTGTGATGCATGTCAGATTGGGAATGCACAAAGACAACCATTCAACCACAAAGGCTACATCCACAACAACTTATTGGACTTAGTACATACAGATGTATGGGGACCAAGTCAAGAACCTTCATTGGCAGGATCAAGGTATTATGTATCATTTATTGACGACCATAGTAGATGGATTGTTCTATACTTTATCAAGAGTAATAATGAAGTATTTGATTGCTTCAAGAAGTATCTTGCACATGTGGAGAATCATACAGGTAGATCACTAAAGAAGCTCATATCTGATGGAGGGGGAGAATACTTCTCCAAAAAGTTTGATGAGTTCTTGTAGGACGAAGGTATCAAAAGGGAAGTGACTACTAGGTACTCTCCTCAACTAAATGGAATTGCAGAGAGGAGAAACAAGACATTGGTTGGATCAGCCCGAACAATGCATGAAGAGAAGAAGTTGTCATATTATCTATGGACAGAAGCTATTTCAACTACTGTGTACCTTGTCAATAGATTACCATCCAAATCACTTCAAGGTATGACTCCTTATGAAGCATGGCATGGAAGAAAACCTAGTCTTGGACATTGCAAGGTGTTTTATTGTTTAGCTTATGTTCATGTACCATCACAAATAAGAGGTACTAGATGAAAGGGCAACAAAGGCAGTGTTTATTGGATATGATTCAACTCAGATGGGTTACAGGTTCTTCAATCCTTCAACCAAGCAATTCACTACAAGTAGAGATGTTGTGTTTGAAGAACACAGATCTTGGTATGATGAAGACAAACAAAAGGTAACACTACCATATGATCTTGATTCTGACTCTCATCAATTAGGAACCAAGCATGATGCACATGTCTAGGATCCAAGAAGTGATACAGACAATGACCAAGATGAAAGAGAAAAGGGTTTCAAGTTATGGAAGTCAAGAGGCAAAGAAAACATGCAAGAGATTGGAGAATGCTCCAAAAAAGCACCTAGAAGATTAGCAAGAGAGAAGAAACAACCAGAAAGGTATGGATATGATTCCACATTTGTTACAAAGCATTCAATATACTTGGCAAAAGTCTCTATTTCAGAGGAGCCCTGAACCTATGAAGATGCAAAGGGAAACCCTAATTGGGAAAAGGCCATGGAAGAAGAGATAGATGCATTGAAGGAAATGGACACTTGGGATTTGGTTCCATTGTTGTTGAATCAAAAGGTAATTGGTTGCAGATGGGTATATAAAGTTAAAAGAAATTCAAATGGATTAGTTTGCAGGTACAAGGCAAGATTAGTTGCCAAAGGATGCTCACAAACTCATGGTATAGACTATGAGGAAACATTCTCACCAATTGCAAAGATGACTACAATCAGGACATTGATAAGTGTAGCTGCTACAAGGAATTGGAGACTCCTCCAACTTGATGTGAATAATGCATTCATAAATGGTTGGATAAGTGAAGAGGTATACATGTCACAACCACAAGGTTTTGAAAACCCTAATCATCCATCTTATGTTTGCAGACTTAAGAAAAACATCATATGGATTGAAACAAGCTCCAAGAGCTTGGAATTACAGGTCGGTTACATATCTTCAAGATCAAGGGTTCAAAGCTAGTAGCTCAGATCCTTCTCTATTCATCAAAAGGGATCACAATGAGGTTATCTATCTATGTGTATATGTAGATGATATTATTGTGACAGGTGATGATCTAAATGGCATTCAAAGGATCAAGAGACACATGCAAGAGGAGTTCAAAATGAGTGACCTAGGTGAGCTCACATATTTCCTAGGTATGCAAGTGATATACACAAATGAAGGAATGTATTTGACTCAGAGAAGATACATTCAGGATCTTCTTCTCAAGTTCAAAATGGAGAACACTAAATGTGTAGGTACACCTTTGGAGATGAATCATAAACTTAGTGTTTATGAAGGTGAGAAAATTGAAGACATTAAAGAGTATCAAAGCTTGGTAGATAGCTTGATATACGCTACTCATACAAGGGTAGACATCTCATATAGTGTGGGGGTGTTTAGTCAGTTCATGCACTCACCAAGAAGACCACACATGGATGCGGCTAAGAGAGTACTTAAGTATCTCAAAGGTACAATCAACAAAGGTATATTCTATCCTTACTCTTCAGATTTGGATATCAAAATCTACTCAGATGCAGATTGGGCAGGAGCTAAGGATGATAGAAAAAGTACATCTGGTTACTTAGCATTTGTAGGTTCGAAGCTAGTGTCATGGAGTTCCAAGAAGCAACCAACAATTGCTTTATCCTCAACTGAAGCAGAGTATAGAGGCTTGACCATAGCAACTCAAGAGGCAATATGGTTAAAAGCATTGTATACAGATTTGGGACTTGTGAGTTCCAAACCTCACATATTTGGAGATAATGTAAGTTCCATGCATCTAGTGGCAAATCCTATTTTCCATGCAAGAACCAAGAACATAGAAGTCCATTACCACTTCATCAGGGAGAAGCTCATGGCAAATGAGATTGACATTTCTTTTGTTCCTACTGAAAAGCAAGTAGCAGATATGATGAAGAAGGCACTTGATGGAATAAAGCTTTGTAGATTCAAAGCTATGGCAGGTATTCAACCTATTAGAGAATGAAGACTCAAGCATACTTTAGCTTGAGGGGGAGCTGTTGGAACAGTAAGCTTACACTATGCTTGAGGTGGATTTGATCTACATCAAAGCCTATTGCGTTGAAAGAATATCCGTTGGAGAGTTCTTTTTCTTATGCTCATTTATTGTATTTTTTGGAGAGATTTTTGATGGTTCATTTACCGTTGTAAAAGCCTTGAGCTTTACACATGTAAAGGTAGAAAGACAGAGCCTAAATCCCATGAATTTGTGGTGGTTGAAGTTGCATTCAATCAAGCAATCAAACCACCTAAAAGTAGATCAAATTAGATCTTCACTTTTCCTAGATTGTAGGAAATTGAATTGATTCCCTCCAACAACCATTCCCACCTTCATTTGAATTCAAACTTCACTTGTAGAAGTCGTGGAACACTCCTAGAGTCTATATAAAGACTTAAAATCACTTGTACATTACATGGAAGCAATATACATACACTTGTGACCATCATTGTCTTGCTCCTTCAATTCTCTGCATCATCTTCTTCGCCAACAATAATCGTGCAGAGGCTGCTACTCTCTCCCTAGAGCTCCAAAATGAGTGCAAGATAGATCACTCGAAAGGTATAAGTGTTTAGTTTATGCCTATAAATTTTCAAAGTATTTGGTTCAGGAGATTGGGAGAAATCTAAGTTTTTCTGTCTCGGGGTCAATCTCTGTGTATTCCTGAAAAATAGGAAGTACCATCGGTGAATGTCGCATTCATTCCTATAGCATATTTTGCTTATTCCTTATACTTTTGTGCATTATATATACTCAAACCTATGTCTATCACTCCCATAAAAGGGTTTTTTCTAATTGTAATCATGCTAGTCTCTATGGGCATTTGAAGTTCATTGTCTCTTCCATAGATAGTAAGTTTTTTGAGCTAGTTGACCCGCGAACGTATTTGTTTTGTATCCACTCATTCTCCTTGATGCTCCAAACTACATCGTGTGTTTCTTTGCACTTATCACATGCTTATAAGGTCTATTTGAGTCTCCATAAGCTCAAGGGTTGGTCTTGTGCCGGTTGTCTTGACCAAACTTCGTCACTTCGAAATGCACTTTTCTACCTTCTCTCACAGTTTAGAGGTGCTATGAATTTTTCTAAACGTTTCGAAAAAAGGACACTTAAATGAGTTTAATCATAAATGAGTTCGAAACAAATGCAAACCCCTTTAAGAGAGAGAGTGCATCTTTTGTGTTTAAATCTACCACTAAATCCAAGAAGGTGAGCCTCGTCACTTTTTAATGCAAAAATGTAAATGAGAGAGAGGAGAATTTAAAATGGGGATTATTATTAACTTCTCATATCCAAAGTTGACATTTTATTCCTTTACCACACTCACTTAAGGCTAAACTCAAAGCATCATTAAACTTAATCCATTTCCACTAATGTGGCAAATAAAGTGGCCCTTGAAGCATCCAATTTTTTCCCACTACACTCAACACTTTAGAGACTCATTGTCCATTTGGGATTAAATGATGGACGTTGGAAGATATTTCATAAAATGGAAGACTTACCCTATTTTCTAAAATATTTTGGGATATCATATGAACATGTTGTATCATATTCTTATCCCATACATTACGTTATAAACAAATTCTTCTTGGATGTTGCTTTGGACAAGATATTTTATTTTATTGTATTTGGAGGGTAGAAATCTTGTGATCCATATGGAAGACCAATAACCAAGTGATCTTGAAAAAAGATTGTAAAAACTTTTTAAACTCTCCTATCTTAAATATTAAGAAAAATCGTTTCTATAGTTTTGATAGCATTAATAGAGGTATGGATTCATCTAAAGTGTTTACAATATCCCTTATGAGTAGCCTTTAAAATATGGATCGAGTCTCCCTTGACTATCTATTCCGTTATCAGATTCATGATGTATCTATTGATTCTTTAGCCTTATGGTTGCTCTTGGAATAGTCCATTTTTATTAAATAGGTTTTCCTTGTTTGTACAAAAAATAACGACATGAATTCTAAAACTTGTTGAGCCCCAAGGTGTTTTGAAGCTTAAGTTTCTATAACTTGTGCATGTGAGGGCTACATATTGACGTCTATAGTAACCCCTCTTTTGTAACAGATTGTTTTCTTCTTGCTTCAACGAAAAAAGAAACGCAAGGAATCAAGATACACAAAAACTTTTCTTCTTGCTTCAACGAAAAAAGAAACACAAGGAATCAAGATACACAAAAACCAATGCCACCATCATAGACATGAATGGTAACAGATAAAAACTAGACCTTTGCAAATGGATATTCAGCCCCATGACGTCCCTAAGGAACTAAGGTCCTCATATCTGGAGATTAACTATGGAGAGGATGAGGGCCTAAATTTGATGGGCAATTTGAATTTTTCTTTGTCGAATGACAAATGTTGGGATGAACTTTCTCTTCCATATGAGAAGTAGAGGTAAATTCTATTCTTTATTTGATATTTTGTATTATAGAAAATCATGTATAAGGGCATTATTTGACCTATGTCTAATGCCCATCGACTCGAAATGTTCGGACTCAAAGTTGCAATTAAGAATTTCTCAAGTTCATTGGAAATCTTGAGTTCGAACATTTCGGAGTCGATGGACATTGGAAATAGGTCAAATAATGGCCATATATACATTATAAATACATGCACACATACACATACACATACGCACACATAGATATACATAGACACATCATACGTTTATAGTTTTGTATGAGTATTTATATGTTAGAATGTGTATTTGTGTATATGTGAATATGTATGTAAACATACACTCACATATACATACATACGTTTATAGTTTTGTATGAGTATTTATATGTTAGAATGTGTATTTGTGTATATGTGAATATGTATGTACACATACACCCACATATACATACATAAACATGTCATACATTTATAGTTTTTTATGAGTATTTATATGTTGGAATGTGTATTCGTGTATATGTGAATATGTGTAAATGTGTATATATGGAAATAATCAGATTATATATATATATATATATATATATATATATATATATATATATATATATATATATATATATATATATATATATATATATATATATATATATATATATATATGTGTGTGTGTGTGTGTGTGTGTGTGTGTGTGTGTGTGTGAGATCCAAACTTTTTTTTTTTTAATAAAGGAAGTTCGGCCATGGCCTACTCTCGTGGACTTCAATTAATTAAAAGAAAAGTACAAGAGAAGGGGGCTAGTGCCCACGAGATCCCCCGAATCTCAAAGCGCAGGGGTAGCTTTTACAGAGTTTAGATGGCATTACAAAGAAGGCTAATCACCTTCTCAGCACCCTGATGTGGGGCCCACATGGGTTTAAGCTTGTTGTTGATCATAAGGAGCAGTTGATGATGCCTAAAGGGGGAGATTTCTTACAATTAACAATCCTTTTGCCAAGGAGGAAGAGTGATTTCTCAATCCACCACACTATGGAGGAGTCACCAAAGTTGCAAGCACATCTTTGCCACTAGATCTTCTATATGATCCAAACTTAGTAGTGTATCTGAAAATGATGATAAACAAGGTATTATAAAGATGGCGTGCCTTCCTCAAGGAATGTTCCGAGTGTGACATGAGCTAGTGACGTAGAGATTTGTAGATTAGCGTGAATGATGAGTGTGACATGAGCTAGTGACGTAGAGATTTGTAGATTAGCGTGAATGATTCTGGAGGCATGAGGTTGGTGTTCCATTTGAGTCATGCACAGTGATCCATCAAGCTCATCTTCCAGCGAATAAGTATTGTTCATCGGAGAACTTTTGATATCACGAGTATTTTCCATAAACTTCAATGGAGAGAGAGAGAAGCATGATATACAAAGGAACAATCTAAGAATTCGTATTCATTTGCAAACACACAGAAACGGATGCCCAATGAAATCCTAGTTGTTCACTTGGGAGGCGTCGCCATGAACGTTTAAAGTCATTTTGAAGCATTATCTGAGCCTTCTCGGACTCGCCAGTCCAGAATCTGGAGCTTCTTACTTTCGAAGCAAAAGCGGAATCATTCCGATGGGCGAGCCGCATCTGTGCGGAGAGATGATTGCAAATCCCCTGCCATTACACTCTCTCTAGAGGGCACATGCATTCCTTTGTGGGCGATCTCCGGAGAGACGCACAAGCATTGCTTATCGCCTCCTCGGGAGCCCGCTCGATGCAGAGAGAATCGAGCTGTATGCAGACTATCCCCGAGGATCAACTTGCATAAAGGATTTTCCATTTTTGTCTGCATGCGCTAGTTGATGGCATAATGCATTATTAGGTCACATGCTGCCTGCTCAAATTCATAACAAGTGCCAATCGCAATTTGCGCCTTGTTTGCTTGTCATGTCACAGTCATCTGCCTCCTCTACTTGGAATGGTGATGGGCATTGGGATTGCCGCACCGTTGACTTTGTTTTTACGTTGTAAAGTTTAACGAGTTTTTCTTTTGTCTACTTTTGGAAAAGACGAACAATTGCTGTCAGGGTTTAAGTTTGATGCCCACCTCTGGGCTTCGAAAAAACTATATCTGAAGCCCAGCTAAGAAAACATGGTCTTCATATGAAGTTTTACATGAAATAAAAGGCTTCACATGTAAATTTGAAGTGTATATATACACAACAATAGATACATATATCGTACATGCATAAAATTCATACATACACAAATAGATACATACATCTGTACATGCATAAAATTCTTTGTTTTTGCTTCTCATGAGACAATTGTTAAGACCATTAAGAATGAGATAAAATTATATTAAAATACATACATACATAAAATTCTTTGTTTTTGCTTCTCACGAGACAATTGTTAAGACCATTAAAAATGACATAAAATTATATAAAATACACACATACATACATACATACATACATAAGTATATACATACATACATTTATGCAAACATATGTACATACATGCAGATGTTCATACAAACGTACACACATACATACATTTATGCAAACATATGTACATCCATACAGATGTTCATACAAACATATATGCATATTACATACTTATGGGCATACATACATACATTTATAGTCATGCACACAAACATAGAAATATATGCATAATTACATGTGAGATCCCTTCATACATGTACAAAGACTTAGATACATACATAGATACATATACATACCTACATAGATGCATAGATACATACATATAGATTGCACACATTGATGTATATGGATGCAGACATGCATAAATGTTTGCACATTGCACACACATATTCCCATGCATAAATACATGAATGCATAGATATATACACATATACATACATCCATATATGCACTAATGCATATATACATAAAAGAAAGCATGCATAGATACATACCCATACACAAGTACATATAAGCATTTATTCATAAATACATACATGCATGCATATTGCACACACACGAGATATGTACATGAATAATTAAATGCATCCATACATACATAAAAACATGCATAGGTACATAAAAACATGCGTTCATACATTTATACACATACATAAAGACATGCATAGATACATGCCTAGTAAACCAAATAAAACTATTGAGATTGTTTTAGTGAAAAATTGGTGTATAGAACATTTTTCAAGCCTTTATGATTTTTTTCCACAACAAGAACTCATGACTCATATTATGGTTAAATTTAGAAGAACTAAAAGCTCTAATTCGATAGGAAATTGTCTAGTAAAATCTATATATTCATGTACCAGAGAATATTTTCTTTCAACAATTCACTTTCTTGTTTGAGATACTAGTATATAATGTTGGTAATGTGCCTTAGGAGCAAAACCTAAAAAAGAAAGTTTTGTTGCAATCTGGAAGCATAAAACATAAAAAACATGCTACATAATTCTCAAAATTTTAAGTACCAACCATATCAAATGCAAGGAAAAAAATCAAAGAGCTCAGCCTACAATCAAGCATCACAAATAAACACTCAAAACTTGAAATGAGCATAAGAGAACTCGCCAATCCATGAATGAGATACAATAGATCAAACAATAATAATGTCATCTTTGGCAGCAGCAATGAGAGTTGACTTTGATTTACCTTTTGGGACCTTCATGAATCATCTTTTCTATGAGCATTTTCTTAAGCAAACCACCTTCTCAACTTTTAGGGCAACAACGAGCACATTTCCACCATAGTTTAGAAGCTCCTTACAATTTGAATCTGTATCAAAGTTGAATCCTGAATTAAAGTTGCTTAAACATGTATCCATTCTCTATTGATGCCTTTGCCCTTCGACCTTCTAGCTGCAATCACTACACCTACACACAACTAGGCACACATAGATGCATACACAAACAAACCTCGAATGCTACTCTCTCATGATAACCTATCAAAAGAGAAATGTGTGTGTGTGTGTGTGGAGAGCATTTACACTAACCTATAAGAATTGGATCATTGGCTATCATAAAATTAAGCAGTAGACTATGGCAGCAATAATGTAGAACTATGCAGTAGCAACAATCTTCAAAGGCATTTCTCTGATCAGATCCTACCATCTCTCCTCCAACAAGTCCTTGGTACTCCCTAGGGCTTGCATACATTATGAAAAAGTCAACAATTGCTCACAAAGTCAATAATATAGTCCATAATGCACTATATTCTGTACACATTACTATATTCCATAGTACATACATCCATGCATGATGGATACAAACATCCATGATCCAGGTCCAGCATGCCAAAAACGAAACACTTCATGAGAATCTTGCTAATGGCATCATCCAAAGGATGTACCTGAAACCATAAACAAAAAGAACTTTCACATATGTAAAAAGCATCAAATTTGATTGCTTGAAGTTTACAACTAAGCACAATTTATGTTCCAACTCATTTATTCCATCCAGTACACAAAGCTGAAGTGGAGATGTTGTGAAATAATGTGTTTGTAAGTGTAATTCTCATGCGCATCTGTAGTCTGCTATGTATTGTTATACAGATTATGATATATTTAATATGATGTGCATTAAATTTGCAAGATGTGTATTGTTATAAAGATTATGATATATTTACTATGATGTGCACTAAATTTACAAGAAAATCTGTTGGTTATATGATGTTGGTTATAAACATTTTGCTATATATTATCATTCCGCAACAAACTTTTTGTTATATATTCTGTATGTTATGTACATTTTGTATGTGATGCTATGGTAAAACTTTCCAGCAATCATACCGTAGTTGCTCTTCCATTTCATCTCTAAAGTCAAAAGGCCAAACCCAAAAATGTAGTCCTACAGTTTATGGTCATCTTAAATGGTTGGCAACATGACAAGACTTTACATTGTTCCTTTTTAACACAGATTGTTCCTCGATCGAACTTTTATACCATGTTTATGTGTGTTTGTCGAAATTCAAGCTGTCATAATCTTTTAAAAAGGATTACATTCTTTTTCTTTTTTCCTCCACTTCCAATGCTCTCTTAAAGATAATCTTTGATCCAGTTTATTCAATGCTCTATTAAAGATTTTCTATGATGTGCATTAACTTTGCAAGGAACTTCTGTTGGTTATATGATGTCGGTTATAAACATTTCGTTGTATATTATTTCTAGCAATCACAGTAGTTTCGTACGCTATACATAATATGTTCTCTCTATTTAACTCTTTTATATATATATATATAGATACACACACACACACATATATATATATATATATATATATATATATATATATATATATATATATATATATATATATATATATATATATATATATATATATATATATATATATGTGTGTGTGTGTGTGTGCGTGTTTCAATTTGATAGGACAACAATTTCGTGTTTGACATTTTTATGCTACTTAGTTATTAATATTACTTTCGTTTTGAAAAAAAAGAGAAATTCGCACTATATTCCTAGAGTTTTAGTATCTTTGGAAAAATACTCTCTAAAATTTTAATGA
This sequence comes from Ceratopteris richardii, assembly GCA_020310875.1. Classification (NCBI taxonomy): domain Eukaryota; kingdom Viridiplantae; phylum Streptophyta; class Polypodiopsida; order Polypodiales; family Pteridaceae; genus Ceratopteris; species Ceratopteris richardii. The sequence goes on from CM035412.1 coordinate 169,130,574, forward strand.
TTACAAAGTAGAGAGATATGTTCATCTCTCTCTAGATTTTGAAGCCCATGTTAGTGATTTAACAAAACATGACTGCTCATGTGAGTTTTGAAACGGAAAATAGAGTACATAATACATGTTTTGACATGCATCTAGTAAAGTGACTCATTCATGGGCTTGGCTGCAGCACATCTAGTAAAGCTCGTTATCTAGTCGTTACACTACTCAAACACAATAATGGAGGAAGTATGATTAACGAAATATAAGTTGGATTATAGAGCATGGAAAACCTTCTCGAGATGATTGAGTGGATGGGGATGGAGGATATTCATGAGGACTCAATGATCCCTTCAATCAACCCAAACCACAAGGAAGAACACATATTCATCACATACAACTAGGAGTCAATACAGAATTCAACTGGTTGAGACCACAAAACTATGGATGCAAGCTTAAGAACTTGTCATGTCAGGCAATCAAATGTACAAAAAAGCTCTTATGATAGAAGAAATGTTCCAATATATGACCAACCCTGCAAGATAAATGATTCAGAAATCTATGTCGATTTAGATTGCGACCACAACTTTCCACATGAATAATCTACGTCATTTTATTCCCTTGCTAAAATTGATCCTACATTTTCGCTCGATCTAATCCTAAACTGTTAGTTAATGAAATTCATCCTCCCATCGATTGAGGAGAAAAAACTAAACGGGTGTAAACATGGAATGATGCCTTCAGAAGCTTTGGGTATGCAATCTCACAATTAAGCCGTTTTGTTTTTTGCAGTTCAAACATATAAAAAAACGGAGAACAAGTGGGGGATGGAAGTTATGTACAGAATAACTGAAATGCTGGACAATCATCGCATCTCACATTATAAGAGCTATTGCCTCGTCTATTTACTATTATGTAATCTACTAAATTCTAAAATCTAAAAATTTTAATTCCATTTCTAAATGAAATATCAAATTTCAATTTAACCTTAGAAAAAGAAATTGGTTTACAAATTACCGTTTATGTAAAAGCACTGGTGTTAGCCACATCATCTTCCACATGTTCAAAAAACATATGACCGACTATCATGCCATTTCTCACTTGACTTTTCACCACATTGGACAATCTATATCTTTAATTTATATGTACTTGAAAGTTGGAGGTATAATTGATGCCTGGGTTCAATATTGAGGCATCATTTGAAGTTTCTATAAATTTTTTGAACTTCTTCATGAAGTCTAGACCAAAATGTAGGGTTTTATTTGATGCCTAAAACCCTTCTTGACACCCCATGGGGCTTCAAATTTAGACACTGATTGCTGTACAGAAATGCAAGCTGCAGGGAAAGAGGCTGAAAATTTTTCTCGTGCTTTTGCGTTTGGCTTTTTATTTAGTTTTGACATCCATTTGCGTTTTGCTTGTACGTATTTCCTCAATTCTCTATTACGATATCATTGCTCTTTCGACATTGGGTGCCTCTCTCTTGTCCTCCCTGTCTACACAACCTCATGATTCATGTATGCTCATGGAAGACGGTGATAGCTGTATTTGGAAAATGGTTATTTCTCCACATGATCAAACACAAACTACTTCTACATCCCAAAAAACTTATCCCAAAGAAAAGAAGTAACTATCATGAAATCAAGCAGAAATGGTCAATTACTATTATTAAATATTAAAAACATTCTTTATCAGTTGATGAATAAATTCTCTTTATATGTTATATATTGAGTAGTTTATGTATCCTTGCAATTGTAATGGATTTCGTAAGCATATGGTTTCATATACAAATGATAAAAGTCTCGTTACATCCTTGCAATAATTTCCATACATTTAATCACATTATCATCTCGACCTATCAGGCCGCCTACCCAAACATGAGCGTCATATAGACAAGAGAAAAAGGAAAGGCCTCCACCATATTCAAAAATTTCTAAAGTTTAAAAATATGACAAATAACACTCTACACATGCACTAGAATACTATAAAAAATATTTGTTTTCCACAAGGGATATTGCTTGTGTACCATTTTCCCCTCATGAGACCAGATATTTTCCCTAGGTTTAATTATACGGAAAAAGAGGTAGTGGTATGATTCCATCATAATCAAAGTATTCAAGAAAAAAAAAAAGACAATAAAACTTTGCAAATGCATTACAATATGAAAATGGCGCTCTTTGATGATGTTTTTTTTCGAGCTTAAATTGGATCTTAAATGAGAGAAGAGAATCATTTTTAACTGTTTAGGATATTCTTTTATGAAAAGGTTCAATATTTTGATTATCAAGCATAAGAACCCAAACTTCTAATCAAGTTTTGGGCTGTTTTTGAATGTGAGGTATTGAAAATATTGTGCATCTCTCTCTTCTTGAGCACATCTGTTCCATCTCGTTCTTCATTTCAAGATTGCATTGTGTCCTCGATGTGTTCCAAGCGCATGGTTTCACAATAGAAACTTGTTTGCATGCTTTGTGCTCGGCTTATTTTGTGTGGATTTGTGGCGTTTGATCATCACTTGTGCTTCATTTGGGCTTCTAGTGTGTATGAGCACTTGTTTTCGTACACATGATTGGCTCCCATACTTGCATTGACATTTTAAGTGTGATTCACATTGCTCGACATTGGTAAAACATTGTTTGACATTATATTTGTTGGCCTAAAACATCTTTGTGAAACATTTGCAAGGATCAGGGCTTCAAATCAAAGTCTTCCGCGGATGGTTGAGCCTATGGATAGGTCACTAAGTATTTTGGAGAGTTTTTTTTTCACTTACTTTTTGTTTTAAGCTTTCTAATCTTCATCTTTACCCTTGTAAATGCTCACTACAATAGTACGCTTCAATAGAGTAGGCTAGGAAACACTATGTATAGGTCTCCATAGATATTTTTAGGTATGCACAATCAAACAAGCACATATTCATGAGTTTATTTATACTGAGGTTTTTACCGAGGGAAATAAATGCGGCTATTTTTGCTACAATGTCGGTGTAGCTGTCGGTATGAACGTTGGTACTATAGTGCCGGTATGGGCGTCGGTATAAGCGTCGGTATGGGCATCGGTATGAGCATCGATATAAGCGTTGGTAATACCAATGCTCCTACCGATGCCCATACCGACGCCTCTGCTAGGTGCACCATCGTGTATATCGGCACCCGTTGGGTGTACTGATGCTTATTCCGATGACATTACTGGGAGTACCATTGCTTATACCGACGACCATTTCTGCAAAATTTTTTTGGGCAGAGTGTGTTGTCTTTTGCTACAACAACATTACCGTGATTTTGCTTAACAAAAGACAATACACTCTTACCAAAAAAGACCGAGTACATGTGATGTGCACTCTAATGTCAACCGAAATATGATTTGATAAAACAAAATATTATTGGACACAAAAGAGATAATCAAAATGAACCATGAACTAGTACAAAGAAAGTGATATATTTCATAAATGAAGCATGTACAAGAGTGTGGCAAACACTGTCATATATGATGCTTTTACAAAATGTGGCAAAGGAATGCATTGCCATATAAAACTCAAATACAAAATTTTGGTGTACCACTGCCATACACATGCAAAGAACGTTCCATATCAATAGTCTTGCAACAAAGAACATTAATGGAATGAGATAAATTCAGATGAAATTACAAACAACAAGTAAAAACCAAGTTTATAAATTAATCACCTCATCGCAAACGCTCCCATGAAATGACCGCACTGTGTCCTTCCAAGTCCTCCAATAGTGTAGTCAATCCATGCTCATATCCGTAAGACTCTTCTGTTTGTGTTGGAGGACGACCCATTGCCAGCTCCTGCAACAAATATACAAAACATTAGAGGAACATACATGAGAAACTTAACACAAATAAATTCAATAAATGAAATGGTACTTACAAACTCATGATGCATCGTGTCATATCCGTCGCTGCCCAAATGTGATGGTCCAACTGTATCTAAATGTGTGGCTGCGACATCTCGCTGCTGGCAATATCGGTTAGGAGTCTGCTGTTGCTTGTCGCGAATCAGATCTCACTCCTTGGCATCTAACCATACAGGCTTTGGTAAGCCTACCCTGAAAGCATCATGAGCCTCTGATTGTCGATGGGACATAACCTCACGTGCGGTGTGCAGAATCCAATTTGAACTGACAAGAGACTGTCCATCGGCTGATCGAAACTCTTGATAAATCGTTTATGTGATATAATTCTTCCGATCTTTATCCTATTCACTCCATTTCAGCATGGAGTGTCCAAACTGTATGGAGCAAAGCTATTGTATACATGCACGCATTGCTTTGCCAGTTGCATCCATCACCTGAGCTCCATCTCGGATACTATACACCTTGGAGTCATCATGGTCATGAACACCCCAAGGTGTACATGGTGTTCCATGTGGTGTACTGTGTGGCGTACCTACATCTGAGGTACTCATCCTAGGAGTAGAAGCGGGCAAGCGTGACCTCGATCTACGAGACGGGCCAGAACCTGTATCGCATTGAGGCGTCGAACGCACATGTCTACTACTAGACCTAGTACGAGATGGCTGAAAAGATGGTCGTAGTGGAGTCACAAAGCTAGGAGACATACCTCTTCTAGGAGTAGCACCACCCGCACGAGTGATAGTGACAGGAGTGACACTGACGGGAGTGAGGCCGACAGGAGTGGGGCATGCACCATCTGTAGACCTGCTCTTTGTATGCCATGACATTAACCCAGCTATAGATTTGCATCTAAACATGTTCTTAATTCGTGGAATGATAGGAAAGTGGCGAAGAACCTTTGCAGGGATTGCTTCGCCTACAAGGTCTTCTCTAAATCTATTTGCTCCACACTTTGGACATACGTGGAGATGCTCATATTCATTCCGAAAGAGAATGCAATCATTCAGACAAGCATGAATTTTAGTATAATCCATTCCAATGGACTGTAAAAGTTTTTTTGCATCTCCACATGTTGGAGGCATGTCATTGCCCTCTGGCAAAAATTGATCTTTAAGAAGCCTGCAATAAGCAATTAAAACGATATTAGTAAATAAAGTTATTTTGATACAAAAATGAAAGCTAATTTGTTCTCCATTTACCTGAACAATTCAGTGACACTACTATCTGACCATCCATAAACGGATTGCAGATTGAGCATCGCAAGTGATGCACGTAGTACAGATATCTTTGCTCCATTGTAAAGTGGTAAACGAGCTAGTCTTCGCATGTTTTCATATTCTTCATCGACTTCTGATCCTAGAAATTTTGTTGTGTCCATGGAACTAGCGACATCCTCACCACCATCATGATCTTCGTCCATCTCATAAAATTCTTCGAGCATCTCTTCCATATGTTCATTTTGTGTAATACTATTAGTAATTGCTTGTACATCTAAGTCCTTCTTTGTTCTCTTTTGTCCACGAGAGGTTACCGGTGCAATATGTTTGGGTCCATCTGCTCACCTGGGGGACCATGGGAATGGTAGCATAGGTTTTCTAGTCGACTCCTATCAAAGGATCCATACTCTCTAACATGTGCAGTACAAATCCATCGTTTCCGATAAATTTGATACTTGCACTGAGTGCAAGGAAACCCTATTCTCTCCTACGGATCCAAAGAAGCCACCTACTACAATATGCACATTTTAGATCATTTGTTTTTTTATTAACCCTAAAAATCTTACTCCTAAAGACTTAAACCTGAAATACTAAAACCTATACTTAAACACCTAAAAAAACCTAAAACCCTAATCTATATATATTTAATTAAATTATTTAGAATAACCAGTACTTTTTATATTTATTTATCTATATAATTATCCTATTATATATATATATATATATATATATATATATATATATATATATATATATATATATATATATATATATATATATATATATATATATATATATATATATATATATTAATTCAGATTTTTTTCCTTAAATCTTAAAACCCTAAAACCCTAATCCGAATCCTAAAAACCTAAAACCCTATTATATATATATATTTATTTATATATTCAGATTTTTTCTTAATTAATCCTATTTTTATATATTCAATTATATATATTTAATTAAATTATTTAAAACACTAATACTTTTTATATTTATTTATCTATATAATTATCCTATTTTATATATATATTTATTTATTAATTCAAATTTTTTCCTTAAATCTTAAAACCCTAAAACCCTAATCCTAATCCTAAAAACCTAAAACCCTACTCCATATACTTATTTATTTATTTATTCAGATTTTTTCCTTTAACCCTAAAACTCTAATCATAATCCTAAAAACCTAAAACCCTAATCCTAATCCTAAAAGTCTAAAACCCTATTTTATATATATATATATATTTATTTATATATTCAGATTTTTTCTTCATTAATCCTATTTTTATATATTTAATTATATATATTTAATTGAATTATTTAAAACATTACTACTTTTTATATTTATTTATCTATATAATTATCCTAATTTATATATTTATTTATTTATTTATTCAGATTTTTCCTTAAATCTTAAAACTCTAAAACCCTAATCCTTGTCCTAAAAACCTAAAACCCTATTATATATATATATTTATTTATTTATTCAGATTTTTTCCTTAAACCCTAAAACCCTAATCCTAATCCTAAAAACCTAAAACCCTAATCCTAATCCTAAAAACCTAAAACCCTATTTTATATATATATTTATTTATATATTCAGATTTTTTCTTAATTAATCTTATTTTTATATATTTAATTATATATATTTAATTATATATATTTAATTAAATTATGTAAAACACTAGTACTTTTTATATTTATCTATCTATATAATTATCCTATTTTATATATATATATTTATTTATATATTTAGATTTTTTCCTTAAACCCTTAAACCCTAAAACCCTAATCCTAATCTTAAAAACGAAAAACCCTAATCCTAATCCTAAAAACCTAAAACCCTATTTTATATATATACTTATTTAGATATTCAGATTTTTTCTTAATTAATTCTATTTTTATATATTTAATTATATATATATAATTAAATTATTTAAAACACTAGTACTTTTTATATACCTATACCTAATCCTAAATACTTAAACACCTATAAAAATCTAAATGTGTAAATGTGTAGATAGGGTGTGTGTGTATGTATTCTCTATTTTGCTATGTGTATGTATGCATGTGTGTATATGTGTATGTGTGTGTATGTATGCATGCATGTGTGTATATGTGTATGTATGTGTGTGTATGCATGCATGTGTTTATATGTGTGTGTATGTAAGCATGCATGTGTGTATATATGTGTGTATGTAAGCATGCATGTGTGTACATGTATGTGTGTATGTATGCATGTGTAAATGTGTAAATGTGTAGATGTGTGTGTGTGTATGTGTGTGTA
>CM035412.1:169142931-169147931 GCA_020310875.1 Ceratopteris richardii
GGAATCTCGTGGCTTTTGGCTTCCTTTGATTCCTCCACATGTCCATAAAAGATTCCCCACGAATTTGTAGCTTGAAGCTTGACTTTTAACACTCCCCCTTAAGCTTCAATTCTTCATCCTCATCCAAGCTCCTTCATTTTGATGCTTTGCTTGAATTTTGAAATCTTCATTCCATCCAAAGCCTTTGTAGACATGTCGGCAACTTCGTCCTTGGTACCAATATGATGTACTGAAACTTCCTTCGATATCACCTTTTCCCTTATGAAGTGATAGTGCACTTCAATATGCTTGGTTCTAGCATGATAGAGAGGATTCGATGCTAGATGAATGCTACTCATATTGTCACAAAAAATTGGATATGTGTCAACCTGCAAATTAAGCTCCATAAATAACTTCTTAATCCACATTATCTCACATGTGACTTGAGCCAAAGCTCTATACTCAGCCTCGGTGGAAGATAATGCCACCGTGGGTTGCTTCTTGCTACGTAGCATGACTAGGTAACCACTTGTACTTCTTCTATCCTCTTTGGAACGGGCCCAATGTGCATCAGAATAAGCTTTAACCTGCATATTATCATCAAATGAATAGAACAATCCTTCATTTATAGTGGCCTTGAGATATCGTAACATTCTTCTTGCAGCTTGCAAGTGTGTAGTCCTTGGACTATGCATAAATTGTGATAACACTCCATCTCCATATGCTATGTCAGGCCTAGTTATTGTGGCATAATTAAAAGAGCCTACAATAGAGCGATAAAAATTTACATCCTCTAATGGCTCTCCATCAATGGAGCTTAGCTTTACATTAACTTCCATGGGATTTGAAATAGGCTTGCAATGTAGCATCCCAAACCTCTCAAGTAGGTCTAGAATATACTTCCTTTGTATGAGCATAATACCTTCTTCTTTGTATACAACTTCAATGCCAAGAAAATACCTAAGATCTCCAAGATCAGATATCCTAAACTCCTTTCCAAGCTTTGCCTTGATCTCCTCAATTCCCTTTTGTATCATTACCTGTAATGATAAGATCATCTACATACACACACATGTAGACTACAAGTTCTCCTCTTTGTTTGATGAAGAGAGATGGATCCGCCTTGCATTGATTGTAACCACATTTGATCAAATAGTCCACCAATCTTTGGTTCCAAGCCCTTGGAGCTTGCTTTAGGCCATAAAGTGCCTTCTTCACCCTACAAACATGATGTGGAAACTCTTTATGAACAAAACCTAGTGGTTGCTCCATGTATACCTCTTCTTCCAAGTCTCCATTGAGAAAGGCATTCTTGATATCCAATTGGAAAAGCTTCCATCCTTTGCTAGCAGCCATTGCAATGAGTGTCCTAATGGTGCTCATCTTTGCCACGGGGCTGAATGTCTCTTCAAAGTCCACTCCATAGGTTTGTGCAAAACCCTTGGCCACCAATCTTGCTTTGAACCTAGAAATAGATCCATCTGAATTCCTCTCTACTTTATACACCCACTTATTACCTATTACCTTCATGTTCTCCTTCTTGGGCACTAGAGTCCATGTTTGATTTTCCTCAAGTGCATCGATCTCTTCTTGCATTGCCTCTTTCCATTCGGTGTACCTGCTTCCATCTTCATAGCAATCGGGCTCATGATCTTCTACTACTTTGTTCATATATGCATAATGCGTTGCCATGTATGAATCATAAGTAAACCTTTGAGTTGGATACTTAACTCTAGAAGACTTCCTTTCTTCACCTTTTGGAGGAATAAACCTCCTTTGCCTTGGGAACTTGATCTCTTTCTTTGACGTGGCTTCTTTCTCCATCATGTGTCCTTCATCATCTTCAACTTCATTACCTTCTTCATCCAACTCCACCAATGTTGCTTTGCCTTTGTTGATTGATTATGCTTCATAGCTTGATGAAGATCTCCCCCTCCATGGTGAGTTCATGCTTGAACTATCTTCATTGTTGGAACACCTTGGTCCGCTTAACTCTAGGTCAATTTGTTCTTCATCATGTCCATGCTTTTCTTCTTCATAGTCCTGCATACAATCATACTTCTTATACCAAGGGAGTAGCTCATCAAATGCTACATCCCTTGATATCCTCAAGTCCTTTGTGTTTGGGTTGAAGCACCTGTAACCTTTATGATCATTTGAATATCCTAGAAACACACACTTTTCTGCCTTTGGTTGTAGCTTGTGCCTCAATTCACTTGGCACATGTACATAACAAGTACATCCAAATATCTTCAAGTGGGAAAGATCAGGTTTCTTACCATTATAGGCTTGATATGGTGTCAAGCCATGGATCCCTGAGGTAGGAGCCCTATTCATTAGATACACGGCGGTATTTGCTGCATCACTCCAAAACATGTTAGGTACATTCATCTCATTAAGCATTGCTCTAGCGATCTCGGCAATGTATCTATTCTTTCTCTCTGCTACTCCATTTTGTTGGGGTGTGTACCTACATGTTACTTGCCTCTTGATGCCTTGATCCGTTAAAAAATCAGAAAACTCATTGGAGAAATATTCTCCCCCTCCATCGGACCTTAGCTTCTTGATATATGTACCTGTTTCCTTCTCTACCATTGCCTTGAATGCTTTGAAACATGTAAACACATCTGATTTGTTTTTGATGAAATAAACCCAAACCATCCTTGTGCAATCATCTATAAAAGTGACAAAGTACTTGTTACCTCCAATGGATTGCTCTTTGGTTGGCCCCCACACATCTGTATGTATCAACTCCAATGGATGTTGGCTTATGTAGCCACTCTTCTTGAATGGAAGTCTCGCTTGCTTCCCTAGTTGACAAGATTCACATAAATGCTTCATACCTTGTCCTTGGAAGTTGGGAAGACCTTCAACCAGCCTCTTGAATTGCATTTCCTTCATTCTTTGTATGTTGATGTGACCTATCCTCTTGTGCCACAAGTCTAACTCCGAAATCCTCTTGTTTCCATATGTGAAGTAGACATGTTGAGTGGAATGAGAGTTTACCTCCAAAGTGAAGAGTCTCCCTTGCTTCTTTCCTCTTGCAATGACCTTGTAACCTTGCTTAGGGTTCTCCACAAAGCATCCACCTTTGTTGAACCTTACTTGATAGCCTCTTTCAACCATTTGCCCAACGGACACCAAGTTCTTTGTGATAGTAGGTACATGCAAGACATCCTTGAGACATCTTCCTTCCTCCTTGTCATCCAAAGCTACATCTCCAACATGGGAGATCTCATGGGCTGTATCATCACCTGTTTCTACATGTCCTTTACCTTTGGGAACATGTAGATTAGTAAACCAAGAAGCATTGCAACTCATATGGTTGCTACATCCACTATCAATATACCAAGTGTTATCTACTTTGCTTGAATTCCCATTCATGTGCATCATCAAGAGATTGTCATTTTCTGAACTTGTAGAAGCATAATTACCTTGGCCTTTGTATGAAGAACCTTGATTATAGCTCCTTTGGTTTCCTCCTTGGTAGCAATCTCTAGCATAGTGGCCAAACTTGCCACATATGTAACATCCTTCACCATCTTGATTCCTGTTTTGTTGATGTCGTCCTCCTCTTCCTCTTGTTCTTCCTCTCCCTCTTTGTGATGAGGTGCCTTGGTCATGTCCTTGATTGCTTGAGTGGCCTTGCCTTCCTCCAAACCTTCCTTTGCCCCTTCCTTGTTCTCGTCTTCCTTTGCCCCTTTGATTACCTGCATAGAAAACTTGTGCATCCTTGCTTTTAGTTGAACTTCCACCTATGTTCATTTCTTCGGTGCTCTCAACCAATTGCTCAAAATCGGGAAGGTTATCCCTTACATAAACTGAAGTGGTAAAGGGTTTCCACTTCTCATCATCTCTCAAACCATTGAGAGTATAAGCCACAAGATCGTCATCGTCTATGTGGCTTCCAATGGATCCCAATGCATCTGATAACTCCTTGACCTTAAGTATGTAGTCATTTATGCTACTCCCTGAGCTCTTCCTAAGGTTGTTGAGCTCATTCTTGAGTTGGATCTTCCTTGCTTTGGTGCTTGTTGAATAAAGCCTTTCAAGTGTCTCCCATACCTTCATGCTTGAATCCAAGTCTTGGATATGGCCGATCATGCTATTGCTAATGTGTTGGGAAAGAATAAAGATAACCCTCTTGTCTCTTTCATTCCATTCCCTAAAGGCCCTTCTCTGGTCATTGGTTTGATTCGCATCCAACCTAGGTCTTGGTTCACTTCCACTAATCAACCCCCACAGGCCCTTGCCCATAAGATAGTTGGAGACCCTAAATCTCCATGGTTGATAGTTACCTTTGTCTAGCTTTTCAATTTGAGTGTTGAAGTCTCCCATATCTAGTCTTTGATACTTGACCTAGCCCTTGGCTAATGCTCCAATGTGTGTAAAATGAAAATGAGGCTCTGAGATTACCTCAATCCAAAGCTTTCCTTAGATGGACACCTTGTGCTCTTGCAAATTTGAGTACAATAGCTCCCCCTTGATGTGAGCTACCTCCAAGAAGCTTTTGTTGATGCAAATCGTCAACCACAAACTTAAAGAGGTCTTCTTGCTTGTATGTGATGCCTCACAGATGCCCAAATGCTCTGATACCACTGATGGGGGAAGTATCTCAACCCCTAAGCAACGACGAAGCGTGAATGACCTCCACAGGTATCCTTCTTTGACCTCTGCACACCAAAAATGCTCTTACTCAGAGCTTATGCAGAGAACTCCAATGAGCTTTTGTAGACCCGTAGTAGACACCAAGAGCTTTCCAACAAAACAAATTTCACTTCAAATGGATGCTTACACAAGGAGAAACAATGTCTACAACATGAGCTAGTTGAATGCTCACAACTGCCAGTCAAGCAGATACCTCACTTCACTCCAGCAAGCTTTTCTCAGAGATTATAAAAAGAATGAATCTCAAACTTGCCTTAACTTTAGAGGACTTTAATAGCTACGCAATGACACCAAAGTCATAGCAAATAGATACATAGAGAAGGAGAACCAGCCCGTACAACAGAGAGCAAAAT
>CM035412.1:169150431-169162931 GCA_020310875.1 Ceratopteris richardii
CACCAAAAAGTGCACCTAAACTGATTGGTGGGTGGTTAGCTAGATTGTAGGAAAAGTAAAAGTTTATATAAACATCATCCCACCTTTGTTTTTTGCCTTGTATGCATTCCATGAGTTTCCCACTTAGTTTAGTGAATTCATAAACTCCAACAATCAACCTCCTTGCTTGCTTACCTCATTTTCTCATGATTTTGCTTCGCTCTATCTAGAGGTGTAGTTAGGCTTTTCCAAATCTAATTGTACCAGATTGTAGAGCATTGTTTGCTCTCTCATTATACTCATTTTCATTGATTTCAAGCGCCATTTGGTCTCTCATATTGTGCCCAGAACTTTGCCAAAGTTTCAAGTTATTTTGCTGAGTGGTGTTGGGTAGCTCTTATAGTCTACTACAAGTCTGGAAAATTTCATTTTAAGTCTCTATGCTGGTGTAGAGAAACATTCAGAATAGTGAGTATATATCACTACTTGTGGACCTAGTGGAGGGCAACCATCTTCCATTTTTGCATTGGGGTGTTAGAATCATCCCCTATCAGTGGTATTAGAGCCATTTTGGAGGCTTGGAGACATAAGTGGCATCATATTGAAGACAAGAAGGGATCAAGACAACTTGTGGAAGCACAAGGAGGACTCATCAAAGCAAGAAGACATCAAAAGGGGGCTACGTCAATTGAGATCTTAACTAGTCGAAGGTTAGCAAGGAAGAAGCTATCAAAAGGTATTATCCACACCTTCTAAAGCGTAGAAACACTTGAGCAGAAGCTAGAGGAGCATCTCAGAGCTCAGTATGACTGAGTATAATGCACAAATAGAGAAGTTAGAGAAAGGCAATTATCAACCATGGAAATTTAGAGTTAGCAACTACCTTATGGGAAAAAGATTGTGGGGATTAGTGAGTGGCATGGAGCCAATGCCTCATGTACATAATCCACCACTTCAAGGGCAGGTCATGGCACTAAATGAATGGATAGAAAAGGATAGGGGAGTCATATTCATTCTATCTCAACACATAAGCAATAGCATGATAGGGCATATACAAGACTTGGACACATCCAAGAAGGTTCGGGAGACCTTGGAGAGATTGTACTCTTCATCAACCAAGGCAAGGAAGATTCAGCTCAAGAATGACCTGAATAATCTTAGGAAATCACCAAGTACTAACATAAATGAGTACATTTTGAAGGTTAAAGAACTTCTAGATGCTTTAGCCTCAATTGGGAGCCCAATCGAAGACGATGATCTTGTTGCACACACTCTCAATGACTTGAGAGAGGATGAAAGGTGGAAAGCCCTCACCACATTAGTTTATGTGAGGGATTCCCTACCAAAATTTGATCAATTAGTCACATTGATGGTGACCGAGGAGATGAACCAAGGAGGTTCACAATCAAAGGGCAGCCAAGCCCAAGTTTTCTATGCAAGTAGAGGCAAAGGCAAAAGAGGTGGACAAAACTCCCAAGGCAAAGGGAGAGGAAGGTCAAGCTCAAGCTCAAGCAATCAAGAACGCTCCAACCAAAGCTATGGATCAAGAGGAAGAGGAAGGAGTACAGGAAGAGGAGGAAGATCACATGGAAGAGAAGCATCCGATGGAGAATGCTACAATTGTGGAAAACGGGGCCATTATGCAAGAGATTATTGGTCCAAAGGAGGAGGCAATCAAGGATACAAAAGGAACCAAGGTAGTTATGCTAGTACTTCAACAAATTCAGAAAATGAGAACTTTCTTATGATGTATGGTTCAAGTGAAAGAGTCAATTCAGAGTTTACATGGTACATTCATAGTGGTTGTAGCAACATTGCAATAAAGATGTTTTCTTCAATTTACATTCACCCATCACTCAAGGACATGTAGAGACAGGGGGATGAAACTGAGCACAAGATTACACATGTGGGAGATGTTGCATTGAATGGATCTCAAAGCTTCAAGGTGTTGAAGGATGTGTTGCATGTGCCAACCATCACAAAGAACTTGGTTTTGGTAGGTCAAATGGTTGAAAGAGGTTATGAGGTGAGGTTCAATGAGCAAGGATGTTTTGTTGAAGACCCCATGCAGGACTAAAAGCTCATAGCAAAGGGAAGGAAGCAAGGATAACTCTTCACCATGGGGGTAAAGCCATCAACCCCTCACATTGTCTACTTGTCAATTGGAAAGAAATAAACAGATTGCAGAAATCGACTTATGGCATAAACGAATTGGGCACATAAACTTAGAAAGGATGAAGGGCATGCAAAAGAAGGGCTTGGTGAGTGGTCTACTTGATCTTACATCTCACAATATGCAACATTTGTGCCATGCTTGTCAATTAGGAAAACAAAGCAGATTGCGATTCAAGAAGGGAGCACATGTGAGCAATGAAGTGTTGAATCTCATACACACAGATGTATGGGGACCTACAAGGGAGCCATCCATCGGAGGTAATAGATATTTTGTCACATTTATAGATGATCATTCAAGGTTTGTTTGGATGTATTGAATGAAGTCAAAGTCAGAGGTGTTTTACCACTGCAAGAGGTTCAAAAACCTAGTGGAGAAGGAAACAGGGAAGTATATAAAGACTCTCAGATCGGATGGAGGGGGAGAGTATTTTTCAAATGAAGTTTCAGATTTTGTACAAGAACATGGCATCAAAAGGCAATTCACTTGCAGGTATACACCTCAACAAAATGGGGTGGCAGAAAGGAAGAATAGATACATAACAGAAGTGGCTAAATATTTGTTAAATGAAATGAATATTCCTAACTCTTATTAGGTTCATGCAACAAATACATCCATATACATTATGAATAGGTTTCCAACCTCAAGAGTACATGGAGTTACACCTTATGAAGCTTGGTGTGGTAAGAAACCCAATTCTTCACATCTCAAAGTATTTGGTTGTGTGTGTTATGTTCAAATACCTCATGAATTGAGACACAAGTTAGACCCGAAGGCGGATAGGTGTATATTTCTTGGATATTCTTCAGAGCAAAAGGGTTTTAGATGCTATAACCCTTGCACCAAAGAGCTTAAGGTATCTAGGGATGTAATATTTGATGAGTCGCTGCCTTGGTATGGTAGCAAAGATGTGTTACATGTTGACGATGCATATGACGCCGAGAAGAAGTTCAAAGAGCAACAACAAAGCATGGAGATAAGTGGTCCAACCACTTCAAGCACACCATCAGAGGAGAGTACTACATCATCTTGGCATGGAAGGACAAAGAATGAAGCTCATTCAAGTGAAGGAAGTAACAAAGGAAAGGAAAAGGCAAATGACGAAGACCATCGATGGGTAGACATGGAATCTACAAGTGATGAAGATATGGAAAACTTAGAAACTCCAGGATTTAAAGCATCTAAATAAAGGAGAGGCCAACAACAAAGGACATGAAAGTCATTGGCAACAAATGGGTGTACAAGGTAAAGAGGCATGGAGATGGGAGCATCTCTAGGTATAAAGCAAGGCTCGTTGCCAAAGGTTTTGCTCAATCCTATGGCATAAAATTTGAGGAAACATTCAATTTCAGCCTCAAAAAATTGGAAGATGTACCAATTGGATGTGAAGAATGCTTTCCAAAATGGAGAGCTTGAAGAGGTAGTCTTCATGGACCAGCCCTAAGGCTTTGAAGATGAGAGGTTTCCACAGCATGTATGCAAGCTAAAGAAGGATCTTTATGGACTCAAGAAAGCCCCAAGAGCTTGGAACCAAAGACTTTTGGACTACTTAGTAAAATATAGATACAATCAGAGTCATGCAGACCCATCACTCTTTGTGAAGAAGGAAGGTAGCAAAATTGTTTTCATTTGCATATATGTTGATGATTTGATCATTACAGGGGATGATGAAGCCAATATCAAGGACATAAAGAGGAATCTTGGATGTGAATTTAAAATCTCAGATTTAGGGATTTTAAGGTACTTCCTTGGGATTGAAGTACTATAAAAAGAGGAAGGTATATACTTGATGCAAAGGAAATACATTCTTGATCTTTTGAAGAAGTTTGGCTTGTGTGATTGCAAGACCATTTCAAATCCATTGGAAGTAAATGTTAAACTAAGTGCTCATGAAGGTGAAGAAGTGAAGGATGTGACCATGTATAGGTCAATAATTGGTTCTCTTGTATGCTACTATGAGAAGACCTGATATTGCACATGTAGTTGGAGTGTTATCTCAATTTTTGCAAGCACCAAGAGTACCTCATCTTGTTGCAGCCAAAAGGGTACTTAGGTACCTCGAAGCATCAGTGAATGAAGGTCTATATTATCCATTTGATGATGGATTAAATGTACAAGATTATTGTGATGTTGATTGGGCAAGTCCAAAGATGACAGGAGGAGCACTAGCAGATATGTTATCATGCTAGGGAAGAAGACCATCCCATGGATGTCAAAGAAACAACCAACCGTGGCTCTTTCATTGATCGAAGCTGAGTATAGAGGCTTAGCACAAGTCTCATGTGAGCTTATGTGGCTCAAGAAGTTGTTTATTGATCTTGATTAGCAGGTTAAGCAAGTACCTATTTTTTGTGACAACATAAGTAGCATATGCTTGGCTCAAAATCTAGTGTTCCATGCAAGGTTGAAGCATATAGAAGTGCATTACCACTTTATTCGAGAGCAGATCATGTCAAAAGATGTCAAGGTAGAGCATGTCAATACAAAGGACCAATATGCAGATATGTTTACCAAAGCATTGGATGGCTACAACACTTCAAGGCATGCATTGGAATGAGGACCTACGCAATGAGACTTGAGGGGGAGTGTTGAAAATCAAGTCTCAATAATGCAAAAATGCTCAGCCACGAGTTTTGCAAGTGGACCAATCAAAATGGAGGACCCAAAGTCGTGGAATAAAGTTAGAAGCTCCACCAAACTCAATCAAATTCAAATCTCATCAAATCAGCCACCAAAAAGTGCACCTAAACTGATTGGTGGGTGGTTAGCTATATTGTAGGAAAAGTAAAAGTCTATATAAGCATCATCCTGCCTTTGTTTCTTGAGTTTTTATGCATTCCACGAGTTTCTCACTTAGTTTAGTGAAGTCATAAACTCCAGCAAGCAGCCCCTTTGCTTGCTTACCTCATTTTCTCATGATTTTGCTCCGCTCTATCTAGAGGTGTAGTTAGGCTTTTCCAAATATTGTACTAGATTGCAGAGCATTGTTTGCTCTCTCATAGTACTCATTTTCATTGATATCAAGCTTCATTTGGTCTCTCATATTGTGCCCTGAACTTTGAAAAAGTTTCAAGTTATTTGGCTAAGTGAGTTGTGAGAAATTGCCAACTTTGTAAAGGTATATCTCTTCACATAGGGAGAGAGTATTGCAAACAGGTACCCTGTTTTGCAGACGGTGGTTCTCCCATCTGGAATATCCATTTGGGATGATTTAACGTTTCTTGGGTAGCTCTTATAGACTACTACAAGTCTCAAAATTTCATTTTAATTCTTCGTACTAGTGTAGAGAAAAGTTCTGAATAGTGAGCATATATCACTGCTTGTGGACCTAGTGTAGGGCAGCCATCTTCCATTTTTGCATTGGGGTGTTAGAATCATCCCCCATCAATATACACATACATAAACATATACATATACATATACATATACATATACATATACATATACATATACATATACATATACATATACATATACATATACATATACATATACATATACATATACATAAACATATGCATATACATGTACATATACATATACATATACATATACATATACATATACATATACATATACATATACATATACATATACATATACATATACATATACATATACATATGCATATACATATGCATATACATATACATATACATATGCATATACATATGCATATACATATGCATATACATATACATACACATATACATATACATATAAATAGCCATATACAAATACATGTAAATATACATATACATATACATATACATATACATATAAATACACATAAACATATACATAAACATATACTTATACATATACATATACATATACATATACACATACATATACATATACATATACATATACATATACATATACATATACATATACATATACATATAGATATACATATACATATACATACACATATACATACGCATATACACATACATATACATATACATATACATATGCATATACATATACATATACATATGCATATACATATACATATAAATATACATATACATACGCATATACACATACATATGCATATACATATACATATACATATACATATACATATACATATACATATACATATACTTATACATATACATATACATATACATGTACATATACATTAACATATACACACTACAACATATGAGGGGCATACCGATGCTGCATATACGGACGGTCATAGTCGGCGTCGGAATAGCCCTCAGAAAATCTCACTAAGAGATACCGACGGTCAAGTGACCGTCAGTATGACCGTTTTAAATGGATCGTCGGTGTGGCCCGCGGCCGCCGGTATAAGCGTCGATATAAGCATCGGTATAGGCGTCGGTATGAGTGTCGGTATAATCATCCGTAATTTATTGGCAACTACCGACACGTATACCGACGTCCATACCGGTACCTATACCGGCGGCAAATTTTAAACATACCGCGAACCCGAGAGCAAAACTTCATATTTTTGCGTGTGTTTGAGTACTGTCGGTCTACTTTCGAACTTGCACGCGTGAACCTGCATTGTCTTGTGCACACACACACACCGATCTCTCTCTCTACACACACACTCTCTCTCTTGGCTTAGATCTCACATCTTGGTAAGTGTTGCGCATATTGTTAGCATTTGTGTTTCTCTATGCTTTAGGGTTTCTAATTTCTCTTTTCGTTGATTTTGCAGAAGTTCGTTGGCGTCGATTGTTTGGAATTGGACGAGAGACGACCTACATTACGCTTTGATGAGAAGGATTCAAAGAGGGACATACTTGTAAGTGATTCTTTTATTCGCTATTGATAGAGAGAGAAGGAGAGAGAGAGAGATAAAGAGAGAGAAAGAGAGAGAGAGAGAGAAAGAAAGAGAGAGAGAAGAGAAAGGAAGATACACATTAATTTACACTTGCATACATACACACATACATGTACACACATGCATGCTTACATACACACACCTATACACACATGCATGCTTACATACACACACACATATACACATATGCATGCATACACACACACATAAATTTACACACATGCATACATACACACACATGCATACACACATACATACACACACATATATACACATATGCATACATACACATACACACACACATATACACACATACATACACACACGCATATATACACACATATACACACATGCATGCATACATACACACACATATACCAGCATGCATGCATACACACATAAATACACACATGCATACATACACACATATACACACATGCATGTATACATACACACACATGTATACACATGCATACACATACACACACATACACATACATGCATGCATACATACACACACATACACACACATGCACACACATGCATGCCTACATACACACACATACACATACACACACATGTATACACATGTATACATACACACACACATGTACACATGCATACATACACACACATATATACACACATGCATACATACACACATATAATCCTATTTTTATTTTGAAGTTTTTTTTTACATCAAATATATAAAAATAGGATTAGGGTTTTAGGGTTAAATATTTAAGATTAGGGTTTTAGGGTTTTAACACCTACATAACATATATGCACACATACACATGCACATATAATACATATATACATGTATATACACATGTATACAGAAGTATACATATTTTAGGTCTAGATATTTAAGATTAGGGTTTTAGGGTTTAGTATTTTAGATTTAAGTCTAAGTCTTTCTGATTAGGGTTTTAGGATTTTAATATGTAGATAACATGTATACACAAACACACATATACATATAATACATACATACATGTAGATACACATGCATACAAAAATATACATATTTTAGATTTAAATCTTTTAGATTAGGGTTTTAGGGTTATAACACCTACATAACATATATGCACACATACACATACACATGTAATACATATATACATGTATATACACATGTATATAGAAATATACATATTTTAGGTCTAGATATTTAAGATTAGAGTTTTAGGGTTTAGTATTTCAGATTTAAATCTAAGTCTTTCTGATTAGGTTTTTAGGATTTTAATACGTAGATAACATATATACACAAACACACATATACATATAATACATACATACATGTAGATACACATGCATACAAAAATATACATATTTTAGATTTAAATCTTTAAGATTAGGGTTTTAGGGTTATAACACCTACATAACATATATGCACACATACACATACACATGTAATACATATATACATGTATATATACATGTATATACACATGTATACAGAAATATACATATTTTAGGTCTAGATATTTAAGATTAGGGTTTTAGGGTTTAGTATTTCAGATTTAAGTCTAAGTCTTTCTGATTAGGGTTTTAGGATTTTAATACGTAGATAACATATATACACAAGCACATATATACATATAATACATACATACATGTAGATACACATGCATACAAAAATATACATATTTTAGATTTAAATCTTTAAGATTGGGGTTTTAGGGCTATAAAACCTACATAAGATATATGCACACATACACATGCACATGTAATACATATATACATGTATATACACATGTATACAGAAATATACATAGTTTAGGTCTACATATTTAAGATTAGGGTTTTAGGGTTTAGTATTTCAGATTTAAGTCTAAGTCTTTCTGATTAGGGTTTTTGGATTTTAATACGTAGATTACATATATACACAAACACACATATACATATAATACATACATACATGTAGATACACATGCATACAAAAATATACATATTTTAGATTTAAATCTTTAAGATTAGGATTTTAGGGTTATAACACCTACATAAGATAATAAAATATGATAAGAACTAGTATTTTAAATAAATAAATGAAATATATATGATTAAATATATAAAAATAGGTTTAAGTTTAATCCTTTTAAATAGAGTGAATATATATACAATACACAAACACACATACTTATATACCTATCTATATTCACATATATATACATATACACATATATATACATGCATACATATATATACATGTTTTAGTTCTAGGTCATTTGGATTAGGGCTTTACGGTTTTAACACGTACATAACATATATACACACATACACATACACATATAATACATATATACATGTATATACACATGTGTATAGAAATATACATAATTTAGGTCTAGATCTTTAAAATTAGGGTTTTAGGGTTTAGGCATACATATAACTTAATTAAGAGGAAAAAAATCTGAATAAATAAATAAATATATATATAAAATAGGATCAATCAAGAAAAAACCCGAATATATAGATAAAATAGGATAGCTATATAGATTAGGGTTTTAAGTTTTTTTAGGTATTTAAGTATTTAGGTCTTTAAGAGTTAGATTTTTAGGTTTAATAAAAAAACAAATGTTCTAAAATGTCCATATTGTAGCAGATGGCTTCTTTGGATCTTGAAGAGAGAATGGCATGTCCTTGCACACAGTGCAAGTATCAAATTTATCGGAAACGACGGATTTGTACTGCACATGTTAGAGAGTACGGATCCTTTGATAGGAGTCGACTGGAAAACCTACGCTATCATTCGCATGGTCCCCCAGGTGAGCAGATGGACCCAAACGACATTGCACCGGTAACCTCTCGTGGACAAAAGAGAGCAAAAAAGGACTTAGACGTAGAAGCAAGCACTAATAATATTACACAAAATGAACATATGGAAGAGATGCTTGAAGCATTTTATGAGATGGATGAAGATCATGATGGTGAAGAAGGTGTCGAGGAGAGTTTCATGGACACAACAGAAATTCCACGATAAGAAGTTGATGAAGAATATGAAAACATGCGAAGATTAGCTCGTTTACCGCTTTACAATGGAGCAAAGATATGAAAACTTTAGTACGGTGGATATCTTCTAAAGAGATAAATAGAGATAGCATAGAGAGTGCGAAACTCAATGCTATCGAGGTTGTTTGTATGGTAGAGAAATACTTTTCCACAAGTATTCTCACTATTCAACTTCATTTTTTGGTTCATGTAGTAGATGAAGTTGCAATAGCAGGAACTGTCCATAGTCAATGGATGTTCTTTTTAGAGCGCTTTATGAAGACATTAAAAGGGTTTGTTCGACAGAGAGCACGTCAAGAGCGTAGCATGGCAGAGGGATGGCTTTTACAAGAATCTCTTGTATTCATGACTGAGTTTCTACGTATATCGGATCCCAAAATGCCTCGCTTATGGAGCGATGATGAAGATGTTCGTCTCGTAGGCGATGAACCACAAGGTAAAGGATTGCAAAGAAAAATGGATGCAGCTTTTAGAGAGAAGGCAATTAAGTTTTGCATAGTTAACTCTGAGCCTATGCAAAAGTGGTTAGAAAGGTATGAGCTTGCCAAGGAAACTAACGCAAAGGAAAGAGCTCAGTTTCGAAGAAATCGTTCCACTCGATTTTTGCCTCTTCCAAAAAATCTTCGACCTCTCCCACCTTTTCCAACGAGCAGATGGCTAGATGCAACGGTTTCATAAGCAAAGGCAGGGGGTGAAGATATCTCTGAAGAAGAAGAAGAACTCACAAAAGGATGTGATTGGGAGTATATTAAATACGGTGCACTATGGTCTCATGGACGACACTTTCGAATCACACGAATTGATCAAAACCGTTCTACTTTTGATAGTGGAGTGATGGTGAATTTTTTGCAAAAAAGTAGAGCGAGTGCAAGAGATGATAATGCTCTAGAAGGCGAGTTAGATTATTGTGGTGTGATTCAAGACATCTTGAAACTATCTTTCAGAAAGTTTGATTACTTTTTTTTTGACGTGAAATGGTTCAAAGTAGTCACCTCTGGAAGAAACGCAACAGTGAGACGAGATAAGAGCGGTTTGCTTCAAGTCGACTCCACAAGATTATGGACAAATGAAAGGGATACATTTGTACTTCTCGAACATTGTGAGCAAGTTGTTTTTATACCAGATTCAAAAGACCCAGAGTGGCTATTTGTTTTACAAGTCGCTCCATGTAGTAGACAAATTTTTGAAAAGATAGATGTAGAAGAAAGTCCATCTCTAGTGGACTCGGAGATTCATTCGATAGTTGAGGAGGAAGAGATCATTGTTCGAGAAGAATAGGTCATTGAAGAAGAGGTCATTGTTTGAGAAGACGAAGCAATAGATGATGATCAAGAGGAAACCAGCATAGCAAGCGATTTAGAAGCCATCAATTTAGAGATAGATATTCTCGGTGCATCGGATCTTCAAGAGGATGCTAGAATAGAGGACTTTTGAATAAAAGACTTGTACGTACTAATTTTTTGTTTTTTTTTTATTCCCTATATTATTTTTCTTATCGCATGCTAATTATTTGAGTTCTTTTATTACAGAGCACGATGGGAGACAGTCCTCCAGTCACTCCACTCTCCATGACAGAGGAGCAGTTTTTGGAGTTCATCTCTCAGGTTCCTCCTGCATATATGGTCGCTGCATCACAGTATTGGATCGCTCGTGGTAGCACTCCTCCCGGCCTCACTCTTGGCAGCCTTACTCCTGCCGGCCTCACTCCCGCTAGCCTCACTCCCACCGGTGTCACTCCTGCCGGTGTCACTCCTGAGGGTGGTGCTACTCCCGTAGGAGGTATGTCTCCTAGCTTTGTGACTCCACCACGACCATCTTTGTAGCCATCTCCTACTGGGTCTACTAGTAGACATGTGCGTTCGACACCTCAGTGCGATACAGGGTCTGGCCCGTCTCATAGATCGAGGTCACACTCTGGAGCAGGAGGTTCTAGGAGTGGATCTACAGGTAGGTCTGGAGGCGGAGGAGGCGGTTGTTGTGGAGGCAGTGCGATGGATGTTGTGTCGCCTACTTCTACTCCTAGGACGAGTACCTCAGATGTAGGTGCACCACGCAGTACACCACGCAGTACACCACGTACACCTTGGGGTGCTCATGACCATGATGACTCCAAGGTGTATAGTATCCGAGATGGAGCTCCGGTGATGGATGCAGCTGGCAAAGCAATGCGTGCACACATACGACAGCTTTGCTCCATCCTGTTTGGACACTCCATCATGCTGAAATGGAGTGAATAGGATAATAATCGGAAGAATTATATCACACAAACGATTTACCAGGAGTCCCGACCAGCCGATGGACAGTCGATTGTCAGTTTAGAGTGGATTCTGCACATCGCACATGAGGTCATGTCGCATCGACGATCCGAGGCTCGTAATGCATTCAGAGAAGGCTTACCAAAGCCTCTGTGGTTAGATGCTGAGGAGTGGTACATGATTCGTGATGAGCAGCAGCAGACTCCTGATCGATATCGCCAGCAGCGAAATGCCACAGCCACACGTCTAGACA
>CM035412.1:169167931-169175431 GCA_020310875.1 Ceratopteris richardii
TTACCTTCCTTGTGGCTTAGATTCATCAAGAGAAATGAGTCTTCATGTTCTTGATCTTCATAATAATTCTTGTAGTCCCTTCTATTATGGCCTCTATTGTTATTGTTGAAGTTGTGTCCACCTCTGCCTCTATTATTGCCATATCCATCTCTTAGCACTAGTTGAAATAACATGATAAGAGTTATCTTCCTTTATGATATTGTTGGCCTCTTGATTGAAGAGTTGTCTAAGAAAGATGTTGAAGTCTGGAGTTTTCACATCCATGATGAGATCATAGGCTATGGTGAAAGATTGCCATTGCTTGTCACCTCTAATCCCATTGAGAATTCGCCTCGTGATGGCTTCTTCTTCAATCAGCTCTACAATGGATGCCAATTGATCAACGACCTCCTCGACCTTTGTAACAAACTTGTTGATGGTTTGTTTTGGACTCTTCTTCATTTCATTGAACTCATTCCAAAGATGGTTCTTCCTTGCCTTTGTAATAGCAAAAAAGAAAGTCTCTAGGGCATTACAAATCTTATGAGATGTCTTGCATCCTATAATATGTGGTAATAGAAAATGAGAGATAGATTTGAGTATGTATGACCTTGCTTCATCATCCCTTGCACACCAAAGTTTGAGCCTATCTCTTTCCTCTTGAGTAGGTCCTCCCTTGGATCTTGGAATAGGCATTTGCTTCATCACCTGATTTTCCAAGCAGCATAATTGTGTCTATAAAGCTTCTCAATCATTGATGGAAAGACATCTCCCATCTTGAAGTTGCTATGATACCACTAAAAGAAGTTGGAGAAGCTTGGAGAGGCTTAGAAAGATGAGTTGTCAAGTGGTGAAGTTGGTCGAGCAAACCAGCATAGGACCATCTCTAGCTCTTTGGATATGTAAAGTAGACCTTGGAAGCTTGTGGTTAGTACAAAAAAAACCCAATAGGTACTTTGGAACATCAAAAAGAAAATTTGATGCAAAACAGATAACTTGCACCATGACTAGCTCAGAAAAACCTTCTTAATATGGATAGAAGTTGTGATTTGAAATAGCAAGACCAGCCAACAAAGTAACAATTGGAAACATTCCACTTAAGGGAGTTTCATACATAGATTTGGCTTGATATAATGCATAAAAGCCCTAGTTTATATGAACTATACAAGGAGGAATCACCTTAACATTGAATTGGTGTCATTGCAAAATTTCAGGGAGTTGTAGAGAATGATCCCGAGACTGAAAATCTTCCATATCTCTGAAAGTATGGACAAAGTAAACCGCAATACCTTTCCCATCGGAGCTTAAACACTAGATTTGGAGCTCTATAGAGAGAGATGCACTAAGTTGACTGATTCTAAGGAAGGATAAGTAAACTAAAGTGGCACCAAGCAATGAATAAGAAGTATATGCATTGCTTCAAAGCATCATCCTACTGAGTGTACAAGTGTTGTGGAGTCTTTACATAGGCTCTTGAGTACATGGCCATAACTTTTCTTCATCAATTCGAATTCAAATTTAGGCCGATTTGTTAGTTTAAATTGATTGGCATCTTTTCCTGCAATCTAGGAAAAGAGAATTGGTTGATTGATTCAGAATCAATCCCAACTACTTCTCACTCGTGGCTTCTAGGCCTTTTACTTTTCCATTTTATAAAGTTAAATGCCTTGCAACTTACATAAGAGGGTGATCCTATGATCAAACTCTCAATACAACAAATGAATGCAAATAAAACTCTACAAGGAGTGTATTTGACATCATTAATGGGTTTGATGAAGATCATGTCCACCTCAAACATAATGAAAGCTTGTTGTTCCAACAATATACACATACACATATATACACACATATACACATAGACATATATATATACACATGCATACACACATACATAGATATACATGTTTTAAGTCTAGGTCTTTAGGATTAGGGTTTTAGGGTTATTAGATACCTACATATATGCATACACACACATACACATACAAAAACATATGCATACACACATGCACACATATACACAAAGACATATACATACACATGCAGGCACACATAATACATACATATACATGTTCTAGGTCTAGGTCTTTAGGATTAGGGTTTTAGGGATTTTACATACATACACATATGCATACACACATATACACATACACATACATATAGATACACACATGCACACATATACATAGATATACACATACACATATATATATACATGCATACATGCACATAAACATAAACACATATACATGTTTTAGGTCTAGGTCTTTAGGAATAGGGTTTTAGGGTTTTTACATACATACACATGTGCATACACACATGTACATACATGGACACATATACACACACAAATGAATATGCATACATACATACACACACATATACATACATGCATGCACACACATATACATACATTCACATACATACACATATGGACTCACATGTACTTACATGCATATATACACACACAAAAGATACACATATATGCACACATATAGAAACATATACACATATATACACATACACACATATATATATAAAGATGCATACACACATATACATGTTTTAGGTCTAGGTCTTTAGGAGTAGGGTTTTATGGTTTTCACATACATACACATGCATACAAATGTATACACATACACATACACACATATATACATACCCATTTATATACACATGCATACATGCACATACACATATACACACATCACATATACATACACACATACACAAATACACATGTTTTAGGTCTAGGTCTTTAGGATTAGGGTTTTTGAACTAAAATAAATATATATATAATTAAATAAATTAAAAAAAGGATTTTAGGTTTAATATTAATATATATAATCAAATATATATATATATATATATATAAGGAAAAAAATTAGAATATATAATCAAATGCTCTATGTATAATCAAATATATAAAAAGTTAGACCTTTAAGATAAAAAATAGTATATATAATATATAAAGAACTAGGGTTCTATGATAAATATTAGTATACATAAATAAATATGAAAAGGGCTAGGGTGCTGGAATTAAAATAGATATATATATATATATATTTAAATATATAAAAAATAGGATTTTAGATTTCATATTAATATATAGTAATAAAATAGAAATTAGAAAAATGGTAGAATATATAATGATGTACTATGTATAACTAAGTATATAAGAAATTAAGGTTTTGAGCTAAATTAAATATGTGTAATTAAATATATAAAAGAATCAGATTCTAGGTTTACTATTAATATACATAGTATATATATATATATATATATATATATATATATATATATATATATATATATATATATATATATATATATATATATATAGGGTTCTATAATAAATGTTAGGATACGTAAATAAATATGAAAATAGCTAGGGTTTTTGAATTAAAACAAATCTACATAATCAAATATACAGAAAATTGAGTTTTAGGTTTCATATTAGTATATATAGTCAAATATATATAAAAACTAGGAAAAGAAAGTACAATATATAATCAATATGTATAATAAATACATAAGAAATTAGGTTTTATCAATTAGTCTAAATATATAAAACATATGGTTTTAGGTTTACTATTAATATATATAATTAAATATATGTAAAGATTAGGGAAAAAGTAGAATATATATAATTAAATCTACAATGTTTAATTAAATATATAATAAATTATGGTTTTTGACATGGTGTTTTAGCTAGAAAACTATTATTTGTAATCAAATATAAAATTAGGGTTTTAGAATTCCAACAATGCCGTCTCATACCATGTGGGTGAAGTAGTCCCTACAAAGGTTCTTTGCCACTTTCCTATCATTCCAAGAATTGAGAGCATGTTCAAATGAAAATCCATAACTCAATTAATGTCATGGCATGTAAAGATAGGCCTACAAATGGTTTAATGCGAGTGCTTGGTGATTTTGATGCTTTGAAACACATAGATAGTAAGTAGCTAGAGTTTGCTAGAGACGCTTCGAATATACGTCTAGGCCTAGGTATAGGTGGAGTAAATACATTTGATTTACGCAACTCCTCATGGAGCACATGGCCTATATGTTTGGTCAACTATAACCTCCCACCATGGCTCGCCACGCAAACGGCTGTTTATTATTAGATCTCATTGTGTCAAGTAAGTATAAAGTAAAAAACATGGATCTATACCTTGCATCACTTTGTGAAAGAGCCGTGCACTTTATGGGAGGGGATTATTCTGTGACATGTCTCAACCTTTAACAAGATAAGATGTGCGAGTGCAAGGCATACTTATGTGGATTATGCATGACTATCCCGGTTATGGTGTATTCATGTTTATCAGTTTTGGGTTACAATGCTTGTCCCCTATGCAAACCATGACTCGAAGCATGCTACTCCAAAGCACTTCAAAAAGCTGTCTATGAAGGACATTATAGATATCTTCTTGATGGAGATGTCTTATTTGAAGGCAAATTTAGCCAAGCCAACAAGGGTAATGACAAATGAAAGCAAGCAATTGGAAGTAGTTGTTTGATGTAGGAGAACCACTCCTTGGCATGAAACAACTATCAATCTTTCATGCTCTCCCTTATTGGAGTGAGTTATTGATCAATAATTTGGTGGACCCAATGCATATTTTCAAGAATGTGGGAGAGATGTTCTTCAATATATTGATCAAAAGGAAGGAATGCAAACCACAAAGGGAGGACTTGGAAGAGCGAGATCGTATGCAAGAGTTGTGGGAAATTACCAAGCCAAACAAAATAGTGTCGCTACTAAGAGCTCCTTGGATGTTGTGCAAGATGGAAGAACAACAAGTGAAGAAGGTGATTTTTGAGTTTCCAAATTTCATGATATACAAAAATATTTTAGAGTTTATATCTGAGGTGCCTCCCACTTATATGGCCTCTATGTCATAGTACTCGATTGCTTGCGGTTCCACTCCCCATGGCCTCACTAGTCCCACCTGCTGCACTCCTGGCGACAACACTCCCATCGATTGTACTCCCTTTGAAAGAACTACTCCCACCAATGGTACTCTCTTTGGCGGGTCTGCTCCCCCAAGCGGAACTCATGGCTTTATGACTCCATCACCATTGCCTTCTTAGCCATCCCCTAGTGGCTCCAACAGTCGACATATGTGTTTGACAACACAATATGATATAGGTTTTGGTTTGTCTCGTCTATCCCATCAATCGAGGTCATGCTCAGAAGGTTAAGGTTCTAGAGGTGGATCTACGAGTACACCACGTACACCTTGGGGTGCTAATAAATATGATGACTCCTAGGTATAACGTATACATGATGGAGCTTCAGTGATCAATGCGATCAGAAAGGCCATGTGTCAATGCATATGAAAGTTCCAATCCATACAATTTGGACACTCTATCATGGTCAAATGGAGTGAACGGACAAGGATCACAAAAATTACATTATATATGTGATTGATCGTGAGTACGGGACAACACCTGGGCACCCTATTATCAGTTGGGAGTGGATTCAACACACGACATGTGAGATGATATCCCGTCGATGATCACAGGCTCGCAAAGCTTTTAGAGGAGGCTCATTGAAGCTTGTATGGTTAGACCACAAGGAGTGGGGGATGATTGAAGATGAGTAGTAGTAGACTCCTGATCGATATTATCAGCAGCGAGATGCAATGGCCACATGTCTAGATATAATGAGAGCATTATATAAGGGTAGCAATGGGTATGATACTATGCATCACGAGTTTGTAAGTATCATTTTGATGATTGAATTTGCTTGTGTTAAGAAGTCATGTTTGTTGGTCTCATGTTTTGCATATTTGTTGCAAGACTTGGTAGTGGGTGGTCTTCCAACACAAGCAGAGTAGGCTTATGGATATTGTCAAGGATTGCTTGTGTTGTTCCGAGACTTCGAGGGATGTGATGTGGTCATTGGAAGCATCTATGATGAGGTGAGCTTTTGAACTTCGTTTAGTGTTTTCTAGTTGTTGTCTATAAATATTGTGTCAATTTGTCTCATTTCATGAATGTGCTTTGTTGCAAGACTATAGATATAGGTGTCTTGATCCCTCTCTACATGTGCATGGTAGTGGTATTGCACAATTTTGTATTTGGCTTATATCTGGAAGTACTGCACCACAATTTCGTATCTGGTTCATATATGGCAATGGTTTGCCACATTTTGTATTTGGCTCATATATGGGAGTGGTTTCCCACACTTTTAAACATTGTTTTTTTATGTAATATGTATCTCCTTTGTACATGGTCCAATTATGGAATATTTCTTTTCTACATGGTTCATGGTTCATTTTGCTCCTAAATATCTCTTTTATGTTTCACAATGTTTTTTGCTTTATCAAACCATACT
Source organism: Ceratopteris richardii (assembly GCA_020310875.1). Classification (NCBI taxonomy): domain Eukaryota; kingdom Viridiplantae; phylum Streptophyta; class Polypodiopsida; order Polypodiales; family Pteridaceae; genus Ceratopteris; species Ceratopteris richardii. Next base: position 169,174,251 of record CM035412.1, read on the forward strand.
TTGGTTGCCGGTCATCTAAACCCTAAATAAACAACCACTAGAGTACATCTCACATGTACTTGGTTCTTTTTGGGCATAGCATATTGTCATTTCCTACACAATAGCATTCTCATGTTGAAGAAAGAGAAAACACACTCTACCCAAATAAAATTGTGCAGATATGGTTATTGATAAAGGCATTACTATGAGCATTACTATGCCCACGCACATACTGATGCTTATAGTGATGCTTTTGCCTAGGGAAATATCAATGCTTATAATAATTATTCTCATACCAGTGCTTATATCATTGGTTTGTAGGTTAATATCAATGCCTATACGGAAGAAAATATACCAGCCCTAGTATCGATGCTTATATTGCAATACAGATGCATATATTGGTGCCCATACCAATGTTAATACCGACCTTATTGTATCAAACTTTATATTGGTGCTTATACTGACACCAAGGCTGAATTGCCCCCATGTTTTTGCATTGGTATGCCCTTATACGTTGTAGTGTGCATATGTATATGTATATGTATATGTATATGTATATGTATATGCATGTATATTTATATATACATTTATACATATATGTTTATACATATATATATATATATATATATATATATATATATATATATATATATATATATATATATATATATATATATATGTGTGTGTGTGTGTGTGTGTGTGTGTGTGTGTATGTGTGTATCTATGTATGTATTTGTATATGCATATGTACATGTAAATGTAAATGTATATGTATATGTTAATGTATATGTGTATTGTTGGTGTAATTTGCAAGCCAACACATTTGGCTCAAAGGATGCATTAAAGTCTACACATACATGAAGAAGCATAGGAACATATGCTAGTGGTTAATTACCACTTTACCTCATTGTAAAAGTCAATTTGACTTAGAATTTTTTGTAATCACCTACCAAAGTGAGTCGAGGAAAATTAGCTCACTTGACTGAAGGAATATCTCCAAGCTTTTAGGAGCTTGATCATAGGGAGCCAAAATTTGAATTTGAATTCAAATCCCCACTCACTTCATATAAAAGTGAACATGAAAAGTCGCGGGCAGTGAGAGATCATTCTCGAGCCTCATTCTACTGATTTTGAGTGTGTGTGAGGACTATACCATAGCCTACACCTCTCTACACCATTAGGCAATGTTATTCATGCCAATG
>CM035412.1:169187931-169277931 GCA_020310875.1 Ceratopteris richardii
AAATTTCAAGGTTTCAGAGATGCAAAAGGTATGTGCAGCATGTCAATTTGGTAAAAAATCAAGATCATCGTTTCCACATGACAAGCATGTTAGTGAGAATGTGCTAGAAATCCTACATACAAATGTTTGGGCCCCTACAAAAACCACATCTATGGGCGGTTTGCAGGTTTTATGTTACTTTCATTGATGACCATACACAGAAAGTGTGGGTATATTTCATGAAAGAGAAGAGTGAGGTATTCGCTCACTTCCAAAATTTTAAAGCTATGGTGGAAAAGGAGACAAGGAAGTATATTCAAACATTAAGATATGATGGAGGAGGTGAATACATGTCAAATGAGTTCAGCAATTTTCTTAAAAGTCACAGAATTCGACGTCACTTTTCATGCAGGTACACACCACAATAGAACAGTATTGCTAAATGCAAAAAATAGACATATTGCAGAAATAGCAAGAGCCTTGATGGTTGAAAAGGATATGCCTCATTGTTATTGGGCTGAAGTTGTGGATACGCATGTATACATCATGAACAGAACTCCAACTGTTGTTGTACATAAAGTTACCCCTAAAGAGAAGTTCATAGGTAAAAAGCCAAACTTATCACATATGAAATTTTTTGGCTGTATTGCATATGTACATGTTCCAGATGAGTTGAGGATGGAGCTTGATCCAAAAGCAGAAAAATGTGTCTTCATTGGATATTCCCTTGAACAAAAGGGATATAAATGTTATAATCCACTTACACGACAGGTGAAGGTGAGCAGAGATGTGGTATTCGATGAAATGTCAAGCTTCATGTAGATGCCAAAGAAGGACTGAGTCTTGAACCAAATGACAAAGAAAATGCTGAAAAATCAAGTGCAAAATCTCAGGTTTTGAGTGGACTAGATGCATCACCAAGTAGTAGTTCCAACTCAAATCCATGGAGTGGAAGATTAGAGGGAAATTTTAGTCCAACAAATTCATCAAATACATCCAAGAAAGGTAAAGAAAAGCTTTCTGCTGGTCATGAAACATGTGCAGGTTTTGAAGACGTTGATGGAGATTCAAGCGGTTCAGAAAAGATTCTTGATGAGGAACTTGGACTGCCCTCTATGAAGACTCTAGGAGTAAGAAAGGCATATGCAGATGATACAAGGAGAAGTGACCTAGGACCAAGAAGATCTGGGAGAATGCGGAATTCAGTGCAACGATTGACATATGATAGTTACATGGCTCGTCATTGTGCCTACATGACAAAGGTAATACAAGATGTTGAACCTTCTTGCTTTGAAGATGCAATTGGAGATGCAGATTGGGAAAAAGCTCTGGATGAGGAGATGGATGCACTTTATGGGAATGATACATTGAAGTTGGTTCCATTGCTGCAAGGAAAGGAACCTATAGGTTGCAAATGGGTTAAACTTTACAAGGTAAAGCATAATGCTAGTGGTAGCATAATCATGTATAAAGTTAAAATGTCTACTATAAGAACACTTAATAAATATTATAAAAACTTTTTGGATTCTTTTATATTAAATATTAAGGAAATTCGTTTATATATTAATACAGCTTTGGATACATCTCAAAGTGTTGACAATATCCTTTATGAGAAGCCCCGATGAAAATGGGGAGAGTATCCCTTGCCTATTCATTATGTATCTATTGATTGTTTAGCCTTATGGCTGCTCCTGTTTTGGTCCATTTTTAATACATATATTTCCTTGTTTGTAAAAAAAAACGACATGAGTTCTAAAACGTATTGAGCCGCAAGGTTTTTCACGTGTTACTCTCTATAAGTTGTGCATGTGAGGGCTAAATATTGACGTCTATAGTAACCCCACTTTTGTAAAACAATTTTTTCTTCTTGCTTCAAAAAAAAAAGAAACACAAGGAATCAAAATGGATAGGTGGGTCAAGAGTATCTGGAGATGAACTATGGAGAGGATGGAGACCTAATTTTGATGGTCAATTTGCCTATAAGAAGCCATTTCACATGTCAAAAATAGGCAATTTAAATTTTTCTTTGTCAAATGAAAAATGTTGGGATGAACTTTCTCTTTCATATGATAAATAGGGATAAATTTTATTCTTCGTTTGACCTCGGCCAAATTCCCATCGACTCAAAATGTTCGGACTCGAAGTTGCAAGAAAGTTTGGCTCAAGTTCATTGGAAATCTTGAGTCCAAACATTTCGAGTCGATGGGCATTGGACACAGCTCAAATAATGTCCATATATATATATATACACATATATATATATATATATATATATATATATATATATATATATATATATATATATATATATATATATATATATATATATATTAATGTGAACAACTTTGTTTTGGGTTGTGCCCTAATTGCAAGGCCACGTTTTCATTTCCATCAAAATATCTGTTCTACTGCTGCAAGCATGGTGCTGCGCGCAACTCGAAGCGAAAGCTCGGAACAGTATCATGTTGTTTACTCTTTGTCTTCCGAACATAACTTGCCATTCGTAGGAATCCTTGAATGGACGCCTTGGTCAAGCATCTTAGAGTCATGATTCACGACTATTGGAATTTGTCTTCAGCATACAGTCTATCTTTCGGTTTACGAATGGCAAACGCTCATTGAGGGAGAGGTTTGCCGTGATTATTGGCTACCAACATGATTTGAAGAATCAGGAGAATACATTCACGAAGATGAAAACGATGGTAAAGAAGGTATTGTATAGATGGCGTGCTCTTCTTGCTCAGAAGGAAGTGTGAGGGGGATCTCCTCAAGGGACGTTCCGAGTGTGACATGAGCTAGTGACATAGAAATTTGTAGATTAGCGTGAATGATTCTGGAGGCATGAGGTTGGTGTTCCCTTTGAGTTATGATGCATGAAGCTCATTTTCCAGTGAATAGGCATTGTTCAACGGAGAAATTTTGATATCAGGAGCATTTTCCATAAATCTCGATGGAGAGAGAGAGAGAGAGAGAGAAGCATGATGTACAAAGGAACAATCTAAGAATTCGTATTCACTTGCAGACACACAGAAACGCATGCCCAATTAAATCCTGGTTGCTTACTTGGGAGGCGTTGCCATGAACGTTTAAAGTCATTATGAAGTCCTATCTGAGCTTTCTGGGACTCGCCAGTCCAGAATCTGCAGCTTTTTATTTTCGAAGCAAAAGCGGAATCATTCCGATGGGCGAGCCGCATCTGTGTGGAGAGATGGTTACAAATCGCTGGAAGCCACATGCATTCCTGGGCGATGTCGGGAGAACCGCACATCCATTGATGGGCGATCTCCTCGAGAGATCGCTCTAACTAGTGAGAATTGAGCTGTATCGGGAAGCAACTTGCCTAAAGAACTTTCCATTTCTCTGCATGCGCTTGATGGTGTTATCAGGCCACATGGCGGCTCAAATTCATAAGTACTTCCAATTGCAATTTGCGCCTTGTTTGTTTGCCATGGCACAGTCATCTGCCTGCTCTATCTGGAATGGTGATGACTCACTGATGAGCATTGGGATTGCCGCGCCGTTTACTTTGTTTTTACGTTGTAAAGCTTAACGAGTTTTTCTTTTGTCTTCTTTCGGAAATGACCGACAATTGCTATAGCGAAATGTAAGCCGGAAGGCCAAAAATGCTCATGCTTTTGCGTTTGGCTTTTTATTTAGTTTTGATAAACAAGCTCGAAATCCTTATCCATTTGCTTTTTGCTTCTACGTATTTCCTCCTTGCGCAATGGGCTGTCTCTCTTCTCCGTTACGATATCGTTGCTCTTTCCAAATTGGGTGCCTCTCTCTCTTGTCCCTTGCGAAGTTGCGGTATCGTTCTCCTCCTGTCTACGCAACGTCGTGGTTCAGGTATGCTCATAGAAGACGGTAATAGCCGTATTTGGACAAGGTCTTTTACAGTAAAATGGTTATTTCTGCACATGATCAGACACAAACTACTTTTACATCCCAAAGGACTTATCCCAAAGAAATGGAAGTAGCTTGTCATGAAATCAAGCAGAATGAAACCAAGCAGAAATTATCAATGACTATTATTAAGTATTAAAACCATTATATTTAGTTGATGAATAAATCCTCCATATATCTTACATATTGAGTAGTTTATGTACCCTTGCAATTGTAATGGATTTCTGTAAGCATATGATTTCATTACAAAAAATAAAAGTTTCGTTACATAAATTTAATCACATGTTCATCTCGACCTATTAGGCCTTCATCCTCTCATGATCATGTCGCCGACTACCCCAACATGAGCATTAGGTAGACAAGGGAACAAGGAAGGCCTTTACCATATTCAAAAATTTCAAAAATTTTAGAATATGACAAATAAAACTCTACATATGCACTAGAATAAAAACATATATTCTCATCAATTTTTGTAATCTTTTCATAAACATTCAGACTACTATCAAAAAGATCTGTTTCCACAATGTCCTGCATGAATATTGCTTGTGGACCATTTTCCTCTCATGCGACCAGATATTTTCCTTAGGTTTAATTGTACGAAAATAAAACAATCAGATTCTTACACCATAAGCAAAGTATTCAGGAAAAAAAAAAGATGAGACCATAAAACTTTGCACATGCATTACAGCAAAAAGGTATAATGAAATTGGCACTCTTTGATGATGTTCCTCTTTTAGAGCTTAAATTGAATCTTAAGTGAGTGAAGAGAATCTTTTTCAAGTTTATGGGATATTCTTCTATGAAAGGGTTCAATCTATTGATTATCAAACATAAGATCCCTAACTTGTAATTAAGTTCTGGGTTGTTTCTCAATGTAAGGTATTGAAAATCTTGTGTGTCTCTCTCGTCTTGAGCACGTCTCTTCCATCTCCTTCTTCATTTACAGATTGCATGGTGCCCTCGATGTGTTCTAAGCCCATGATTTCACAATAGAAACTTGTTTTCATGCTTTGTGCTCATCTCATTTTGTGTGGGTTTGTGGTGTTCTATCATCTCTTGTGCCTCATTTTCGCTTCTATTGTGTATAAGCACTAGTTTCTGTACACATGATTGGGTCCCATACTTGCATTGATATTTTAAGTATGATCCACATTACCCGACATTGGTAAACCATTGCTCGAGATTATGTTTGCAGGTCCAAAACATCTTTGTGACACATTTCCAAGGATCATGGCTGCAAATCAAAGTCTTCCACGGATGGTTGAGCCTATGGATAGGGCGCTAAGTATTTTGGAAATATGCTTTCTTTGAGCTACTTTTTGTTTTAAGCTTTTCAATCTTCATCTTTACATCTGTAAACCCTCACTATAATAGTATGCTCTGTGCAAAGGTCTCCATAGATATTTTTAGGTATGCACAATCAAATAAGAGCTCATTAATGAGTATATTGTTAAAAGTCAAGCTTCAAGCCAAATACATGGAAAATTAATCATGGACATGTGAATAATATATAAAAGGCTAAATGCACAAGATTCCATCAAAAGAACATAACCAAACACTCCTCAAATCATTCCGAATAATTCCTCCAATTTAGGTTATAGATTTTTTGGGAAAAGTGGTTCCTAGATTTTAGGGACCAACTTCACATCTATAAAAGTAGCTTGTATCATGACTTTTTGGATCATCCCATGTGTTTTATACCTCATTTAGGGTGTGCAATAAGTGCTCAAGTTGCAAAAAGCAAGCCTCTTGCTTGCTTCTTTATTATCTTTGAGTAGACACACTACAACATATGAGGGGCATACCGATGCTGCATATACCGATGGTCATAGCCGGCGTCGGTATAGCCCTCGAAAAATCTCACTAAGAGATACTGACGGTCAAGTGACCGTCGGTATGACCGTTTTAAACGGATCGTTGATGTGGCCCGTAGCCGCCGGTATAAGCGTCGGTATAGGCATCGGTATAGGCATTGGTATAAGCATCGGTATAAGCGTCGGTAATTTACTGGCAACTACCGACGCGTATACCGATGTCCATACCGGCGCCTATACCGGCGGTGAGTTTTAAACATACCGCCAACCCCAGAGCAAAACTTCATATTTATGCGCGTGTTTGAGTACTGTCGGTCTACTGTCGAACTTGCGCACGCGAACCTGCATTGTCTTGTGCACACACACACACACGGATCTCTCTCTCTACACACACACACACTCTCTCTCGGCTTAGATCTCACATCTTGGTAACTGCTGCACGTACTGTTAGCATTTGTGTTTCTCTATGCTTTAGGGTTTCTAATTTCTCTTTTCGTTAATTTTGCAGAAGTTCTTTGGCGTCGATTGTTTGCAATTGGACGAGAGACAACCTACATTACGCTTTGACGACAATGATTCAAAGAGGGACATACTTGTAAGTGATTATTTTATTCGCTATTGATAGAGAGAGAAGGAGAGAGAGAGAGAGAGAGAGAGAGAGAAAGAGAGAAAGAGAGAGAGAGAGAGAAGTGAAAGGAAGATACACATTAATTTACACATGCATACATACACACATACATGTACACACATGCATGCTTACATACACACACCTATACACACATGCATGCTTACATACACACACACACATATACACATATGCATGCATACACACACACATAAATTTACACACATGCATACATACACACACATGCATACACACATACATACACACATATATATACACATATGCATACATACACATACACACAAACATGTACACACATACATACACACATGCATATATACACACATATACACACATGCATGCATACATACACACACATATACCGGCTTGCATGCATACACGCATATATACACACATGCAAACACGCATATATACACACATGCATACATACACACATATACACACATGCATGTATACATACACACACATGTATACACATGCATATACATACACACACATAAACATACATGCATGCATACATACACAACATGCACACACATGCATGCCTACATACACACACATACACATACACACACATGTATACACATGTATACATACACACACACATGTACACATGCATACATACACACACATATATACACACATGCATACATACACACATATAATCCTATTTTTATTTTGAACTTTTTTTTTTACATCAAATATATAAAAATAGGATTAGGGTTTTAGGGTTAAATATTTAAGATTAGGGTTTTAGGGTTTTAACACCTACATAACATACACGCACACATACACATGCACATATAATACATATATACATGTATATACACATGTATACAGAAATATACATATTTTAGGTCTAGATATTTAAGATTAGGGTTTTAGGGTTTAGTATTTTAGATTTAAGTCTAACTCTTTCTGATTAGGGTTTTAGGATTTTAATACGTTGATAACATATAAACACAAACACACATATACATATAATACATAACATACATGTAGATACACATGCATACCAAAATATACATATTTTAGATTTAATTCTTTAAGATTAGGGTTTTAGGGTTATAACACCTACATAACATATATGCACACATACACATACACATATAATACATATATACATGTATATACACATGTATACATAAATATACATATTTTAGGTCTAGATATTTAAGATTAGGGTTTTTAGGGTTTAGTATTTCATATCTAAGTCTAAGTCTTTCTAATTAGGGTTTTAGGATTTTAATACATAGATAACATATATACACAAGCACACATATACATATATTACATACATACATGTAGATACACATGCATACAAAAATATATATACTTTAGATTTAAATCTTTAAATTTAGGGTTTTAGGGTTATAACACCTACATAACATATATGCACACATACACATACACATGTAATACATATATACATGTATGTACACATGTATACATAAATATACATATTTTAGGTCTAGATATTTAAGATTAGGGTTTTAGGGTTTAGTATTTCATATTTAAGTCTAAGTCTTTCTGATTAGGGTTTTAAGATCCTAATACGTAGATAACATATATACACAAACACGCATATACATATAATACATACATACATGTAGATACACATGCATACAAAAATATATATATTTTAGATTTAAATCTTTAAGATTAGGGTTTTAAGGTTATAACACCTACATAAGATATATGCACACATACACATGCACATGTAATACATATATACATGTATATACACATGTATACATAAATATACATATACTAGGTCTACATATTTAAGATTAGGGTTTTAGGGTTTAGTATTTCAGATCTAGAATTTTAAGATTAGGGTTTTAATTAAATATATAAAATTAAATATATAAAAATAGAATTACGTAAGGAGAAAAATCTGAATATATAAATAAATATATATATATGATAAGATAATTATATACATAAATAAATATAAAAAGAACTAGTGTTTTAAATAATTTAATTAAATATTTATAATTAAATATATAAAATTAAATATATAAAAATAGGATTACGTAAGGAAAAAATATCTGAATATATAAATAAATATATATATATAAAATAAGATAATTATATACATAAATAAATATAAAAAGAACTAGTGTTTTAAATAATTTAATTAAATATATATAATTAAATATATAAAATTAAATATATAAAAATAGAATTATGTAAGGAAAAAAATCTCAATATATAAATAAATATATATATAAAATAAGATAATTATATACATAAATAAATATAAAAAGAACTAGTGTTTAAAATAATTTAATTAAATATTTATAATTGAATATATAAAATTAAATATATAAAAATAGGATTAAGTAAGAAAAAAAATCTGAATATATAAATAAATATATATATAAAGCAAGATAATTATATACATAAATAAATATAAAAAGAACTAGTGTTTTAAATTATTTAATTAAATATATATAATTAAATATAATTAAATAAAGAAAAAATCTGAATATATAAATAAATATATATATAAGGTAGGATAATTATATAGATAATAAAATATGATAAGAACTAGTATTTTAAATAAATAAATGAAATATATATGATTAAATATATAAAAATAGATTTCAATTTAATCATTTTAAATAGAGTGAATATATATACAATACACAAACACACATACTTATATACCTATCTATATTCACATATATATACATATACACATATATACACATGCATACATATATATACATGTTTTAGTTCTAAGTCATTTGGATTAGGGTTTTAGGGTTTTAATAGGTACATAACATATATACACACATACACATACACATATAATACATATATACATGTATATACACATGTGTATAAAAATATACATAATTTAGGTCTAGATCTTTAAAATTAGGGTTTTAGGGTTTAGACATACATATAACTTAATTAACAGGAAAAAAATCTAAATAAATAAATAAATAAATATATATATATATATATATATATATATATATATATATATATATATATATATATATATATATATATATATATATATATATATATATATATATATATATATATATATATATATATATATAATAGGATCAATCAAGAAAAAATCCAAATATATAGATAAAATAGGATAGCTATATAGATTAGGGTTTTAAAACTAGGGTTTTAAGTTTTTTTAGGTATTTAAGTATTAAGGTCTTTAAGAGTTAGATTTTTAGGTTTAATAAAAAAAACAAATGTTCTAAAATGTCCATATTGTAGCACATGGCTTCTTTGGATCCTGAAGAGAGAATGGCATGTCCTTGCACACAGTGCAAGTATCAAATTTATCGAAAACAAGGGATTTGTACTGCACATGTTAGAGAGTATGGATCCTTTGATAGGAGTCAACTAGAAAACCTACGCTATCATTCGCATGGTCCCCCAGGTGAGCAGATTGACCCAAACGACATTGCACCGGTAACCTCTTGTGGACAAAAGAGAGCAAAAAAGGACTTAGACGTAGAAGCAAGCACTTATAATATTACACAGAATGAACATATGGAAGAGATGCTTGAAGCATTTTATGAGATGGATGAAGATCATGATGGTGAAGAAGGTGTCGAGAGTTTCATGGACACAACAGAAATTCCACGATCAGAAGTTGATGAAGAATATGAAAACATGCGAAGATTAGCTCGTTTACCACTTTGCAATGGAGCAAAGATATCTGTACTACGTGCTTCACTCGCGATGCTCAATCTGCAATCCATTTATGGATGGTCAGATAGTAGTGTCACTGAATTGTTAAGGTAAGTGGAGAACAAATTGGCTTTCATTGTTGTATCACAATAACTTCATTTACTAATATCATTTTAATTGCTTATTGCAGGCTTCTTAAAGATCAAATTTTGCTAGAGGGCAATGACCTGCCTCCAACACGTGGAGATGCGAAAAAACTTTTACAGTCCATTGGAATGGATTATACTAAAATTCATGCTTGTCCGAATGATTGCATTCTCTTTCGGAATGAGTATGAGCATCTCCACGTATGTCCAAAGTGTGGAGCAAATAGATTTAGAGAAGACGTTATAGGCGAAGCAATCCCCGCAAAGGTTCTTCGCCACTTTCCTATCATTCCACGAATTACGAACATGTTTAGATGCAAATCTATAGCTGAGTTAATGTCATGGCATACAAAGAGCAAGCCTACAGATAATGTAATGCGAGTGCCAGCTGACTCTGATGCTTGGAAGCACATAGATACTAAGTGGCGAGAGTTTGCTAGTGAGCCTCGGTCCATACGTCTAGGCCTCAGATGTAGGTTCGCCACACACTACACCACGCAGTACACCACGTATACCTTGGGGTGCTCATGACCATGATGACTCCAAGGTGTATAGTATCCGAGATGGAGCTCCGGTGATGGATGCGACTGGCAAAGCAATGCGTGCACGCATACGACAGCTTTGCTCCATCCAGTTTGGACACTCCATCATGCTGAAATGGAGTGAACAGGATAAAGATCGGAAGAATTATATCACACAGACGATTTACCACGAGTTCGGACCAGCCGATGGACAGTCGATTGTTAGTTCAAAGTGGATTCTGCACACCGCACGTGAGGTCATGTCGCATCAACGATCCGAGGCTCGTGATGCATTCAGAGAAGGCTTACCAAAGCCTGTGTGGTTATATGCTGAGGAGTGGGACATGATTCGTGATGAGTAGCAGTAGACTCCTGATCGATATCGCCAGCAGCGAAATGCCATAGCCACACGTCTAGACACGATTGGACCATCACATTTGGGCAGCGGCGGATATGACACGATGCGTCATGAGTTTGTGAGTACCATTTCATTTATTGAATTTATTTGTGTTAAATTTCTCATATATATTTCTCTAATATTTTTATATTTGTTTCAAGAGCTGGAAATGGGTCATCCTCCAACACGAACGGAGGAGTCTTATGGATATAGTCATGGGTTGACTCCACTATTGAAGGACTTGGAGGGACGCGGTGCGGTAGTTTCATGGGAGCGTTTGCGATGAGGTAAGTAATTTATAAACTTGGTTTTTACTTGTTTGTAATTCTCATGTGAATTTATCTCATTCCATTAATGTTCTTTGTTGCAGGACTGTTGATATGGAACGTTCTTTGCATGTGTATGGCAGTGGAAGACCAATATTTTGTATTTGATTTCCATATGGCAATACATTGCTTTGCCACATTTTGTAAAAGCGTTGTACATGGTTCATTGTTCATTCTGATTATCTCTTTTGTGTATAATAATACTCTGTTTCATGAAATCATATTTCGGTTGTCATTAGAGTACACATCACATGTACTCGGTTTTTTTTGGGCAGAGTGTATTGTCTTTTGTTCAGCAACATCATGGTAATGTTGCTGTAGCAAAAGACAAAACACTCTGCCCAAAAAAATTTTGCAGGTATGGTCTTCGGTATACGCGACGATACTCCCAGTAGTGTCATCGGAATAACCGTCGGTACACCCAGAAGGTGATGCAGTAGAAGCCGATTATTGACGCATATACCGACGCATATACCGACGCCTATACCCATGCATATACCGATGTTTATACTGACGCCTATACCGACTCTTTGGTACCGACGCACAAACCGACCTTTACACCGGCGTCGCGGCAAATAAAGCCGCCTTCATTTTCCTCGGTAAAAACCTCAGTATACCATCGATCTGTTGTAGTGACACTTCTATATGTGCTTGTATGCAATGTTGCAACTCTCTAGCCGTCAGTTTTTAGCATTCATTTTCATTCATTTGATGTAATATTTATGTGATTTGATAGCTATTAGATCCATTTAGAATCACATAAAGTTTATAGATCAATCTCTACGTAATTTGGGTGAAACCTTCAAATTACTGAAGTGTGGTGATTGATATATCTTTTTGAGTGTAGGATTGTAAGATATGCTCTCATGAACCCCCTTATTTTGCAAACCCAAGAGCATACATCCCGATGTAGACTATTCACAAAGATGCTCAAAAAATGAGCCTTGCCACAAAGCCACATATGCATCCCATTAACTCTCCCGTTCCATATCAACAGAACCCCATATGGCTCTGCACATGGATGCCACATGGCACTCATGTGTGAGCCCATCTAAATAGAGATAAGAGGTGGCTCACACCTCTCTCCGAGGAGTTCTGCACATAACATTTCCTTCCCCTTAATTCCATTTTTTCCCTCAAAATGGTGCTTGAAGGTCCTTTTCATAGAGAACATCAATGGAATAGTACTCCCACTATATCCCCATGTATCTGGTGTACATGGTAATATGTTCGTGTTGTTTCCCTGTATCCTTCCCATTAAGAAGACTATCTACATGTCCATATATAAGTCCATTGCTATGGTGAAAGAATCCCATTTTTAATCAGCTTTAATGCCATTTATGATCTACCTTACTCTCTGCTCCTCTTCTATTTCTTCTCCAATAATCCCATGTTGATCAACTACATCCTTCATCTTGGTCACATACTCAGCTACACTTTTCTTTGGTTGCTTCTTCAAGGTTGTGAACTCCATCCAAAGATGGTTCTTCCTAGCCCTTGTATTTGATGAGAAGTATGAAGAAAGTACTTCCCAAGTCTCTTGGGAGGTCTTGAAATTCCTAATATGAAGTCATACAAAATTAGATATTGAGTTGAGTATGTAAAACCTGGCTAGACCATCCTTTGCAAACCATGTAGCTACTCTCTCTTGCTCCTCTCTTGTAGGTTGGATTTTGCTTCCAAAGGTTGGCATATCTTCATCTATTGATATGTATCCATACAAGCCTCTTCCTTGGAGGTAATCCTTCATACTTAGGGACCACGCTGGATAATTGCCCCTATCCAACTTGTCAATGAATGTTTGAAATCCACCTCCCATTTTACCTTATTGTTTCTCAGATACTATTGTTGGAGGAGATGGTGGATAGATTCAGAAGATGAGGTGGTGCTACAAATCCCTGCTTCTCACCGGCCAAGAACAAGTTGATGAGTGTAAATTAGACCTCTTGAGTTTCCCAAGAACCACAAATAAACACCTAAGTTCTTTGGAGTATGATGCTCTAATCAATGGATCACAACAGATGACTTGGAATATTCATAGTGAACCAAAACTTACTATTTTGGTCACTACATCTCCTTAGTAAAGTGAACAGTGCTCTTTACCTATTAGCAATTGATCAAATTACTTTTGGGAGATAGCTACCAATCACAAGTTATTTCTTTAGAAATGATCAAATGTACTCAGAAATATGCTTAGAAAATTACATGACCATCCCGACATTTTAGGAGTCTAATAGTGTGCAAAGTAGTGAGCAGTAAATCAAAGATTGCAAGTAGATGGCTTATGCAATGGAGCTGAAAATTTTTAGCATGCAAGTAGATTTCGTACTAAATGTATAGCAAGTTAACTCACTCAAAATGGTTAAGTATACATTGAGAACCAGATGAGAGAAACTCACTGTTTTGAGTGCACATGACAGAGAAGTGAAGTAGAGATGTGATCAATGTATATGTATTAAGTCACGTAGAGTTACAATGACATTGGCAATATATAATTGCACAATGTGAGGCTATTGATGGAGCTATAGAACGAGCTCCCTAAGCACTGAAAATTCCTCTCAAATGATCTTGAAGTCGGGCTCTCTCTCATATGAGATTTTGATCCATCTTTTATAACTAGAATTGGAGCCACTTTTTTGAATTCAAACTCAAAATCTTACCATAAAGTGAATCCTAAACTTTGGGACTCGCTTTCTCATTAATCAGCTACCAAAAAAATCATGATTTGATTCCTCCTAATTCCACGTGAGAGTAAGTGTTGTTAACATATGCACTTTTATAAAAGTAAATGCTTTTTACAATAAAATATTCATATGTGACTTTATGAAAGGAA
Organism: Ceratopteris richardii; assembly: GCA_020310875.1. Lineage (NCBI taxonomy): Eukaryota > Viridiplantae > Streptophyta > Polypodiopsida > Polypodiales > Pteridaceae > Ceratopteris > Ceratopteris richardii. Next base: position 169,202,169 of record CM035412.1, read on the forward strand.
TGCTAGTTGTCCAAGTATATAGGCTTGGACTCATTTGCACCAACACATAGTATGATCTTAGGCTCATGCTGAATAGATTGAACACAAATAGGCTATACTACCTCACTATCTCGAATGAGGTTGTTAGATTCACCCAACCTTTTCTTAAGTCAGCTAACATGAAATACTGGATGGATCTGGCTATTTTCTGGAAGTTGGAGCTGGTAAGCCATCTTTCCTATTCTCTTAAATTATTGGGAAAGTTCCACAATACCTAGGAGATAGTTTGGACAAGGCCTCGTCTTCATGGTTTCTGATCTAGATGGGACTTGAAGGTATAATTGCTCTCCTACCCCAAAGTTGATGTCTTTCCTTTGAGGTTCAGCATAGGCTCTAGCTTTGTCTAGAGCTCTCCTAATACTATCCTTAGCAAGCCTAAGCATATTGTTCATCTCTTTGAAGAAGTCCTTTGGATCCTATAATCCTACTACATAAGGAGCTCTTGGTTGAAACCCATAAATAAGCATGAATGCACTATGCCTGGTGGAAGAGTGCTTGGCACTATTATATGCAAACTCTACTATAGGTAAGTAATCTTCCCAATTAGTTTGCCTTTCATTCACAAATTCTTGAAGCATATCCTCTAGGATTTGGTTAACCCTCTCTCTTTTCCCATTTGGTTGTGGATGCTTAGTTGTACTCATGCTAATTTTTGTATCCAACCTTTTGAAGACTGCTATCCAAAAGTGGGAGAAATCCGTGGAGATACTCTTCCCCTTCCCATTAGGAATTCCCAATGGTTGGAGTGATCCTCCAATTATCAACCTTTCATCTTTATTGAACTGACATTTAGTGCACTTAAGCACATACTCTAGGATGTCCTTGTGAAGTCTAGGCCAGTAAAACTACCTCTTAACAAGATCATAGGTCTTGTTAACTCCTAGGCGTCCTGCACTAGGTGTGTCATGACACATACAATTTGTGTCGTCTCCTCTCAGAATCTCTAGGGACACACACCTTACCCTTATATAACAAATATCCATCAAGGATATTGTAATTCTTCCACTTGAATCCTTTTTGAGTACCTATGGATACATCATCCTCACTAGAAACATTTGTATCTTGAACCCTTTCTCTATGGCTTCCCAAGTCTTAGAGTATGTAGGATCAAGCCTACATATCCTGCTAATGGACTCAAGTAGATCACTAGTGATTTGTGTAAAACTCAGTCCGTTGAGCATAGGCATGTGGCTAAGAGAATCAACCGCTACATTAAACTTTCCCTTCCTATACCTAAGCTCATAATCAAACTCTTGAAGGGTCTCTGCCCATCGGGCCTTACGACATTTAAGGTCTGTTTGATTAGAGATCCATTTAATGCTCTCTTGATCAAAGACTACAGTGAATTTGGCACCATATAAATAATGATGCCACTTCTTCAAAGCATGGATAATTGCATAAAACTCCTTCTCATAGATGGAGTAAATCTTCTGTGGAGGTTCTAGTTTCTTACTCTCAAAAGCTATTGGTCGACCATCTTGAACTAAAACTACTCCTATAACAAAATCACTCGTGTTAATCTCAACCACAAATGGGTTATTGGGATCTTCTATTTGTGAAAGTGGAGTTGTAGCAATTGTTACTTTCAACTTCTCCATACGTTGCTTTTGTGCATTTCCCCAATGAAAGGCTTTCCCTTTCCCTTTAAGATGTTCCATCATCACGACAGGGGTTCAAGCATAATTCTTGATGAATCTTTTATAAAATCCTAATAGACCTAGGAAGATCTAAATCTCTTCTAGGTTCCTAGGATGTGGCCATTCCATGATAGCCCTTACTTTTTGAGGATCCATTTGGATTCCATTTTAGGGGACTATATGTTCAAGGTATCTAACCTCTATTTTGAAAAATTCACACTTTGACTCATTAGCAAAGAGTGAATTTTACCTTAACACTTCAAATTCTTTTCTCAAGTGTTCCAAATGCTCTTGTTTTGATCTACTATAGATCAGGATATCATCTAGGAATTCCACTACAAACTACCCTACATAAGGATGTAATACACTATTCATGAGCTTCATGAAACTAGCATGAGCATTGGTGGGACTGAAAAGCATCATCAAAAACTCGTAGTGCCCATATCTAGTTCTAAATGCAATTTTAGGGACATCCTCTGCCCTAGTCCTAATGTAATGATAGTCCGATCTAAGGTCAAGCTTGGTGAAATACCTAGCTTGATGTATCTGATCGAATAGGTCTTCCAATCTAGGCATTGGAAACCTATTTTTGATAGTTACCTTGTTTAGTGGTCTATAGTCTATGCATAATCTCATAGAGCCATCTTCCTTCTTGACCAGGAGCATTGCTAATACCCAAGGTAAGTTATTAGGTCTAATGAAGCCCTTATCTAAATAGCCCAATAATTGCATCTCCACCTTCTCATGCTGAGAAACACTAAGCCTACAAGGTGGCTTACAATAGGGTTAGTGTTAGTAACTACCTCAATATCATGGTCAATGTCTACTCTCTCATGTGGTAGCCCTCTAGGTAAGATAGTGGGAAAAACATCTCTAAATTCAAACATAATATTTTTAAACCCTTTAACAACACAGTCTTGCAAGAAAGAATAGTAAAAATTCATGTCCATATTTAAATTTCTAGCATGAAAATATACATCAGATGAAGTGTCTATACAATGCTCCAAGTCTTGACTATACAACAAAAAGATCTTATGTACATGCTGAAAATGACAAAGACTATACAACTCTAAAAATGAGATGAGATGAGATGTGCACTAGGTACATCTCTCTCCCCCTGTATACAAAATTTACTTCCATTTCTTTCAAACTCAAGAGTGTTGTTTTGGTAACTTTGTTTAAGTGTGTCTCCCAACCCCCATAGCCATTCTCTTCCTAATACAAGGTCTTTGCTCTCCATATTCATGATTTGGAAGTCCATTTTTTCAATATAATCTTGTATCTTGACTTCCAAATCAGATACCATAGTATCCCATATCCTCTTGTCCTCCCCTTGCATCATAGATACTATGTATTTATGTGCACTAGGCCGCTAAGAAATCTTTAGCTTCTTGAGTTGAGCGTAGTTTATGGAGTTATGAGTAGTAGATTCATCTATCATGACTCGCACCCTAGTCCTCTGTACACTACCATGAAGTTTAACCAAATCGTATGGTCCAAATTGAGATGACCACAATGACTCTATCAAAGAACATGTGTGCTCAATTTCCTCGTTCATTAGTTCCACTCCCTTGCAGCTAGAGCTACCATGAATAGGAAGTGTCTACACCAAGTGGACTACCTTTCTTCCCTTATCAAGATCCATTCTACTCTTTGGTCCTCTCTTCTTTTCTTCCCCCTTTTTGAGTGGAGAGTTACACTCTAAATGGCTAGGAGACAAACACCTAAAACACAAGTTTGCTCTCTTGGCCCTCTCAAAGTGCTCAGTAAGTAATCTAGGCCCTTGTGATCTCTGTTTCTTGATAAAGTTTTTGTTTTTCCCCATTGATGCTTTTTTCTTGAACTTAATCATACTAAGAGGTTTGAGAGGTTGATCCATCTCCATAGGAGTATACTCACGATGGTTATGGTTCTCATATATTTGAGCATATTTGATCACCTACTCAAATGTCTTGGGTGCATTTCTCCTTACCTCTCTATTGATGGATTTATCTAAGCCCCTAACAAACCCTCTTGTTTTCTGAAATTCATCCAATCCCTTAAGTTTCAGAATGATATCCCTATAGTGGGATATGTAGATAGATAAAGGCCTACCTCTCTGAGTGATCCTATCCCACTCATCCAAGTTCCTCTCTTCCACATTCTGAGGAAGAGACTCTTTCAAGAAAAGAGTTTCAAATTGAGCCCAGTCCGTAGGGATAGAATTTGCCTCCTTTAGACTCATCCACCACTTATAAGCATGTGGGCCCATCAAGAGACTTACCTCTAACACGGGATACTCAGGTGGGGTGCCTTTCAATTGATGCAAGTCATTCCACTTTTGCAAAAAAGTATAGACCACATCCTTATTTATCTCACAATCATCCCCCATAAAGGTAGGTGGCTTAAGGTCTTTTAGGAGGGGAGCTTCCCTAGATTTCTCTCCTTTATGCTTTTTGGGAAAAGGAACATCCTTCCTAGCCATGTCCATAGGAAGAGTAGGCATTCATCTTTCCTTTCTAGCTAGGAAAGAGGTAACATGTGTCTCAAGTGAGATCATCTGAGATTTAAGATGTTCAATGACAGAATTGATGCTACCAATGTCTCTCTATAGCCTAAGAGTTTGTTCCTTGAACTCTGCAAATTGTTTGTGTGTAACAAACTCATCATGGAGTTCCACATAAGAGTACTCTTCTTCTTGTGGCTCTTTTCCCTCTACCTTTTGCTCAACTTCTTGGTCAAGCTCTACCTCTTCCATCCTATGACGAGGTTCCTCTAGTTGTTTCTCTCTAGATGGAGAAGTGTGGTCTAAAAATTACTTACCCTTAGGATCCATATGTCACCTCCCCGGTTTAGTAACTAGAGTATGTAAAAGGAATGGAAGTAAACTAAATATGCAAGAAAGCAAGAAAAAGCAGTACTAGAGCACTTCCATGATACAAAAGTTATGCTTCCAAAGTAGAATTGAATCATTCTTTGAATGCATGAAGGTGCTGATCTACAATCCTCACTAGGACCAATTGAAAATTTGAAATGCCCAATTGGCCTAAGAGGATTTTGAGTACTAAATACCACCAAAAACGATGCCAAAAGAGTATAACAATAGCCCCAAATAGACAAATTGAGTCAAATAGAAGAACTTTTAGTTTTTGTTACTCCTTGCTAATCTCAAGTAAGTAGTCCATCACTATATTTCAAAATTACAAGGTTCCTCCAAGTGAAGAAAGTTGATTCTGATGCCAAATGACCAAAAACTAGGTTGAGAAGTGGATGCCTAGTTTCTAATCAAGCACTATAGAGGGATTTTGGTCAGGCAAAATGTCTCCAAATCTATCATCATTTCTTGTTCAATGAAGCTTAGGAGTATAGCTTCATCGGGTGATAATGATCTTTCAAATCTGATGTCGGAGCCCAAAGTTATGAGTCTGAGAAGGCATGTATGTCAAGGGTGGGAAGTAAAAGAGCAATTTATCATGGGAAGGTGACTTTGAAGGATAAAAACTGAGTACTCAAGGTTTTTTCACCTACTCCAATAGTCCATATCAATATCCACATCCCATAGTACATGTATGTAGCTTCATTTTCATCAATCCTTGCTAAATAATAAAGCTTTTCTCCCCCAAACTTTAGGAAAAAAACTCAACATTTAATTATTTTACCTCCTCCAAGCAATGGCACCTTCTCCTTCCTTGTCGTAGAGAGCTCCAATTGAATGGGATTTATCCCACATTCCCAGCAAAAGCACCCTTTTCTTGAGTATATAAGATGAGCTCTCTTCTTATGGCTCACAACTTGAGAAGGGGGGAGGAGAAGAGGAGGAGAGCTCCTCTCACTTCGAGTGCTCATGGTGTTATGGATTCTCTGAGCGCGTAAGTACATTGTCCTTGTCCTCATGTGTGGGCTCCCCAGTGTGCATGCACTTCAATTGCCGTCATTGTTGTGCTCTGATACCATTGTAAGATAGACTCTGATGAACTCCCTTATTTTGTAGACCCATGAGCATACATCCCAATGTAGACTATCCACAAAGATGCTCAAAAAATGAGCCTTGCCACCCAACTGTGTATGCATCCCGTTACATCTCCCTTGCTATATCAAGAGAACCCCATATGACTCCACACATGGGTGGCACATGTCACTCATGTGTGAGCCCATCTAAATAGACATAAGAGGTGATTCACACCTCTCTCGTAGGAGTTCTCCACATAATAGGCTCTATTGAAGCTAGTTTTTCTTGCATTGTAAGAACTAGTTCTCCTTATTTATTTATCCATGTTCTAGATTTTTGGTGTTGTTGGACATTACTTATAGTCTCCTAAAGTTGAGCCATGATTGAGATTCATTCTCTAGGTAATCACTGAGAAAACCTTTTTGGATTGACATGTGGTCTCTATTTGATTAGCTATTATGTGCATTCAACTAGCTCATGTTGTAGAAATTGCTTTTCTAAGTGTAGGCATCCATGAAGAGTGAAGTCAATTTTTTTTGGCAAGCTCATTATTACTAATACATGTTTACAAAATCTCACTAAATTTTTCTACATATGCTCTAAGAAAGACAAATTTTGGTATTTAGAGGTTCAAAGAAGTGTACCTATGGAGGTCATTCATGCTTCATCATTGCATAGGGTTTGCTGATGTGAAGGGGTAGTAGTTATACTAACAGTCTCAAGTGTGCAAGGTGGCCATCTCAAGAAAACTTTGGACCAAGATAACTTCATAGCCTAATTTACATTTTGCAAGAATTGAAGCATTAGTGAAGGGCTAGATCATGTAGCAAAGACTAGGCATTGGGGACTTCAATACTCAAATTTGAAAGTTAGATAAGGGAAATTATCAACCATGGAGACCTTGGTTCTCTTACTACCTTATGGACAAGGTCCTATGGGGATTGATTAATGGAAGTGAACCAAGAGCTAGGTGAGATGAAAATTGAACCAATCATGAGCTAAGGGCATTAAGGGAATGAAATGAAAGAGAGAAGAGAGTCATCTTTATCCTTTCCGCACACATAATCAATAGCATTATTGGCCACATCTAAGAATTGGATTCAAGCATGAAGGTGTGGAAGACTTTTGAGGGGCTTCACTCGGCAAGCACCAAAGCAAGGAAGATCGAGCTCAAGAATGAGCTCAATAAACTTAGAAATGCTCAAAGAGTAGCATAAACAAATATATAGTTAAGGTCAAGCAATTATCAGATGCAATTTGATCAATTGAAATATATATAGATAAAAAGATAGATATAAAGATAAGGAGATAGACATATAACATGTGCTAGAACAATGGTCTGGATATCATGTGTTGTTCACCTGAGTGCTATCAAAGCAGATGAGTGTCTTGATGGTGTAATGGCATCATTTCATTTCAACTTGACCTTATTCAAAGGAATTGAGGATCACCTAGGTTGACAATTTTTGGTGCAAATACCAAGCCTAAACATTTCGCTATAGTTTATTGAAGCTCCATGGAAACCATTGCTAGGAAGCCTTTATCTTTTACCATTTGTAAAAGTCATTTTGACTTGGAAGAATATTTGTAACCACCACTAAACTCGTGGAATTTTTTAGTTGGAAAATTCACGGCTCTACTTGAGAGAATTTCTCCTAGATTAGAGGATCACTTTTATTGAGATCCAATGAAGGATTCAAATTCAAATGCAAATAACTCATCTATAAAAGATAGTTTGAAAAAAACTCACAATAGAGATCACTTCTTCTGACTTCGTGCTGATTACTTTTGTAAGAGAGTGAGGCTCACACTACCCTTTATCATTAGGCATTGATTATCATGCTAATGAGCTTGTACAACATTGTCTTCTAATACAAATAGATCAATACTTTTCATCTATGGTCTCTCTGTCATAGTTACTCAGAACAAACATTTTGCATTGCTCATATGTGAGTCATTCCAACAATCTATAGCTTGTTGGAATCAGCTCCAAGTCCTCTACACGCTCACAAATTTTGAAGATAATCCATTTAGCCAATTTGGAGAAAAGCACGTTGAAGTACCCACTGGTCAAACTCTACAGAGGTCCTAAAAAATCGAGGGTAATGATTTGATTGCTAAATTGATTTCTCTATGTATAGTGCATCATTTTAAGTGATTCCACTTGGAATCATTATTTCATTAAGCTAATTTGATACCTCCAAAAGGATTTTTTCTAATTCCTACTGTACTGGAAGCACTGAGCATATCAAGCAACAGGTGTGTGAACAAAATTAGAAGGTTTTCATTGATCCTTCAACTTAGAAGTAGTCTATTTTGGTTCAATCATTTCTCACATCATTTCCAAAGTACATAGGCACTCGTATAGTGTCATTGGAAAGCTAAGAGGTACTACGAATCAACTCTTAACCAAGAAGGGGCTGATACAAAGCAGGAATTGGCAGTACCTACTCATTTCTTGAAGTGTCCACCCATCTTTCCCAACAACAATCATATGTACCTAAAGACCAACTGATGAATTGTTATCTTGGTGATCATGTTAATCCTTAGCTTGTTCAAATTAATGCCAACTTGGATGAACCTTTCCATTTGAAATTACTTACCCTTTTGACTGAAATTATGGATGTCTTTGCTTGGGACTATAAGGATGTGAAGGTACTGGATCCATGTATTTATTAGCATAGAGTCCTAATTAATGTGGATGCTTATTTTATGAAGTAGTAGAGTTACCACATGAATCCTAGCTATGCTAAGCAAGTTAAGGAAGAGATTGATTGTTTATTACATGTAGGCTTCATCATTCTAATTGAAGATGCTGAGTGGATTTCCCCCATTGTAATTGTTCCCAAGAAAAATAAGCAACTAGGGATTTGTGTGGATTATGATAAGTTGAATGCAGCCACTATACGTGATCCTTTTCTGTTACCCTTCCTAGACAGCATGCTAGATCAACTAGCTGGCCATGATATTTACTCCTTTTTAGATGGTCACAATGGGTATAATCAGGTCTGTATGGCTGAGTTGGATGCATCTAAGATGGCTTTTATCACAAAATGGGGAGTTTATGTCTCTATAGTTATGTGGTTTGGCTTGAGGATCCGCCTAATACTTTCCAAAGGTGTATGCAAGAAATTTTCTCTCATTATCTGACTAGCTTCATGTGAGTGTTCCTTGATGTGTTTTTGGTATTGAGTGATAAAGTGGCCCACTTGTAGCATTTATGGATCTATTTCCTTAAGTGCAAAGACTACTTTTTATGCCTAAATCCCACTAAATCCATTTTTTTAGTGTCCTATGGTAAATTGTTGGGACACATGTCTCTTGCCAAGGCATATAGGTCAACCCTAATAAAGTTGAGGCAATCCTAGCCACTCCACCACCAAAATCATCCAAACAAGTTCTACAATTTCTCAACAAAATTTGATGGCATTGTCGTCACCTTTGTTGGCTCGCACACTTCACTATCCTCCTTACCCATTTAACCACATTGAAGCAATTCTTTTGGATCCTCGTGAATTCTAGAAGCTACTGAAAATATTGTAAAGAAAATTTGGAATGCATTCTAGGAAGCTAAGGAGTCCTTGAAGTTGGATCTTCATACGCTGTTTGACGAACAACTTGAAGAAGATAATGGGCATCCTCTACCGTAAGATTACATTTTGGGTTTAGTTCATCGATGCGTGTCAATGTTAGGCCACCGAATAGCATTCTAATTATTTTTTATCATTGATATTTTGAGTCTTTGTAATTTTCGATGAACACTTCTGACCAAAAAGGCGCGACTCTACCCTTTTAACTTTTCGAGGAATTAATGAAAAGGTGAACGAAGTCTCGTGGATAGAGATCACAAGCTGCGTGTGCCGGTGAATCAGGCTAAAGTGCTTAGGGCGCACATTCTGCACAATTGTTTTGTTCAGTATTCTAAACATTTCGTCTATATTTTAATGGTCAGGGATAGTTAAATTTTTGGTGTTAACATTGCTCTTGAATTTGCTAAGGGATTGTGTAATTGTAGGAGTGAAGATCTATATGATATTGTGATATGTCCATGATGGTGTAATTTTGCAATTAGTTTGTTCAATGGAAACATCTTTGATCTTGTATATCTATAGTAAACTCGTGCAAAATAGTTTTCGGTGTATTTGGTAATATCTATACGCACCAGAATATCAATATTTGTGATGAATACTTGTGGGATTCGGTACTGTTACGTAGTTCGTTGTAGTCTGATATTATAAAGATTATGATAAATCTAGAGAATTAGAGTAATCTAGGTCATCCCACCCAGGAACCCAAGTTGACTTGTTCCTATCCTTAGCTAGAGGAAGAGGTTAACAACTACAATTGAAAAATGATGAGTGATCCAACTTCGAAATATCTAAGAAGGAAAATTTTCAAAGTGGACCGGTATAAACTATATAGATTCTCAAAGAATCATTCATTTTGAATAATGATCTATAAAATTGATCAAAGAAGGAATCCAAAATCGTACAATAGAAGGATCTTTCGTGCCTCAAACAAGAATAATGGCCATGCACACAACCAAGGTTTTTCTATACTTCTAGGAGGATAATGCTTTTGTTTACAATGGTGAAAAAAATTAAATATCTTAGTTATACAAACATATGACCTATATCTTATATAGGGATGATGTAAAAATGAAAGATGCTAATGTCTTATAAATATTTTTTTGAGACTTTTTGTGATTACTTTCTCTTTATATATCCATTGATCCTCATAGACGTCATAAGAATCATTCCCTTTCGTAAGCATGATTCCCTTATATTATGAGATCGACCATTGACAGATCCCAACTTTTTGCTCTCCTCCCAACCTTAAATAGCCCTAGCCCTAGCCAATATTAAATAGCCCTAGCCAATATTAAATTTTCCACACACATTTTAGGGTCCAATATTTGATGCCAACCTTGCATATCAAATTATAAACTTTGAAAATCTTTCATTTCTTAGGGAAGAGCATCGTCATCCCCTATTATAATAAGCTTATCTATTTGGAGTAAAATAACAATTTTATTTCCCCTTAATTTTAGAGAATCTATGTTATCATTGACATACATAGTATTGGCTTCGAATCAGATTAGGCGTCGAATCACTCATTGGTCAAACTCTATAGAGGTCCTAAAAAATCGGGGGTAATGATTTGATTGTTAAATTGATTGCTCTATTTATAGTGCATCATTTTAAGTGATTTGACTTGGAATCATTAGCTTACTAAGCTAATTAGACAGTTCTAAAAGGAATTTTTCTAGTTCCTATTGTACTTGAAGCAGTGAGCATAACAAGCAGTAGGTGTCTGAACAAAAATAGAAGGTTTTCATTGATCCTTCAAGTTGGAAGTAGTTTGTTTTGGTTCAATCTTTTCTCACATCATTCCCAAAGTAGATAGGCACTTATTTAGTGTCATTGGAAAGCTATGAGGTCCCACAACTCAACTCTGAAGCTACAAGGGGCTGGTACAAAGCAGGATTTGGTAGTACCTACTCATTTCTTGGAGTGTCCATCCATCTATCTCAACAGTGGTATCACAGCAAAGGTAAGGTAAAATGGGAGATTGTTTTCCCTCTTTCATGGATAAATTGGTTAGGAACAACTATGAAGCATGTTCCTTAAGGATGAAGACATACTTTCAAGGAAGGAGCCTATATGGATACATCTCAGGAGATGAGGAGATACCCATATTCATAAGCAAAGGACAACCTACAAAAGAGGAGCATGAAAGAATCAACACACGGTGTGCCAAGGATGCATTATCAAGGTCTTACTTACTTAACTCAATCTCTGATTTTCTTCTTCCACATATTAGGAACTGTAAGACATCCCAAGAGACTTGGGAAACCTTTTCTTCATATTTCTCTTCCAACACAAGGTCTACGAAGAACCAATTGTGGATTGAGTTTACCACTCAAAGAAAGCAACCCAAGCAAGGCATCTCAGACTATGTGACCAAAGTCAAAGATGTAGCAGATCAATTGGCAAGCATAGGAGAAGAAATGGAAGAGGAGCAGATTGTAAGACAAGTGATCAATGGTATTAAAGCTGATGACAAATGGGAGAGCTTCACAACTGCCATGGACTTGTACATGGACATGCATATTCTAGACCTTACCACACTCATGGGGCAACTATTTAGCCATGAAGCCAAGCTCAACAAGAATGGATATTCATCAAGAGGTAATAGCTCTTCTACCCTATACACTGATAAAAGTAAGTCCAAAGAGAAAGGGAAGAACAAAAAGGTTGAAGATGAAGGAACTACCTCCCAAGCCAACTATGTAGGGAGAGGTAGAACCTCAAGAGGAAGGGGCAGAGGGGGTAAGCAAGGTATGGGGAGATCTTATAACTCCTCACCATGTAATATTTGTGGGTTGTCAAATCATACTACAGATGAGTGTTACAAGAACTTAAAGAATCAGAAACGTAGAGGATATCAAAGAGGTGGATATACACAATCAAGAGGAAGATTTAATCACCATCAAGGATACAATAACAACTACAACAACAACTACAATAGCAACTACCAAGGAGGCTACAAATCAAGGAAGGATTACATTAACTACACAGAGGAGCAAGAAGAGTCTCTTCTGATTATGAACATGACTTCAAAACCAGGTATAAATGATGACCATCTCTTCTACATTGACTCACGATGCTCAAACCATGTCACAGGCAATGTAGCTCTTCGCTCTGACCTTGAGGAACCAAAGGGTAAGAATCAGGTACAAACAAGTGATGACACCAAGCACTCAGTGATTAAAGTAGGAAATGTTAAGACCTCTGATGAAAACAAGAATCTGTTGAGCACGGTTTTATATGTACCTACAATTACCAAGAATTTGATGAGTGTTGGACAAATTGTGGAAAAGAGTTTGCAGGTCAGGTTCAACCAATATGGAGCATCTGTGGAGGATCCTCAACATGGATTCAAGATAATTGCCAAAGGAGAAGAGACAAGTAGATTATTCACTTTTGAACTTGAAGATACAAGGAATATTGCACTTTATAGTTACAAAGACCAAACACTCTCAGAGCTTGAAATTTTCCACAAGAGATTAGGGCATGTTGGTGAAAGAACTTTAAAACAAATATCTAGAGACCAATGTGTGCTTGGGATACCTAATGTATCCAAGCAACACACGATTTATAAATTTGGTGCTTGTCAGTTTGGAAAATCTCACATGTTACCCTTCTCAAGGAAAGGCTACATGCAAGAGGACTACCTAGAGCTTGTCCATACAGATGTATGGGGACCAAGTAAGGATCCCTCAATTTCTAGATCAAGGTATTATGTATCTTTCATTGACGATTACAGTAGGTGGACTATATTGTACTTTATGAAGCACAAAGATGAAGTATTCAGTTACTTTAAAAATTATCTTGCACTTGTTAAAAACCAAACAGTGACAAACCTAAAGAGATTAAGGTCAGATGGAGGAGGTGAGTACTTCTCAAATGAGTTTGATGCATTCTTGCAAGAGAGAGGAATCAAGAGAGAAATTACAACAAGGTATACCCCTAAGCAAAATGGGATGGCAGAAAGGAGAAATAGATTAATTGTTGAAACAGCTAGGTCAATGTTAAATGAGAAAAAAATACCTATTTACGTGTGGGCAGAGAGTGTATCTATTGCCACTTATCTTGTAAACAGGTTGCCATCCAAATCTCTTGATGGGATGACCCCATATGAAGCATGGCATGGTAGAAGACCCTCACTTGATCATTGCAAGATCTTTGGATGTGTAGCTTATGTGAATATCCCTTCTCAGATAAGAGGTAAGCTAGATGCTAATGCAAAGAAGTGCATCTTCATAGGGTATGACTTGAATTAGAAAGGATACAGGTTCTACAATCCTTCAAACAAAGGATTTATGGTCACTAGAGATGTTGTCTTTGATGAGAATGAATCTTGGTTTGATAGTGAATGCTGGAAAGTAAAACTACCTTATGACTTGGAAGAGGATTTTCCAAGCCTCACTAAGGAGGAGCCTACTCAAAATGGAGAAATCGACTCAGATGATGAGGACATCATCAACCTAGAAGAGTCCAACCAAGCAATCAAAAGATCACAAAGGGAGAGCAAGAAGCAAATCAGACATGGGTATGACACTTCCTTAGTAACTAAGGACTCTGTTTATCTTGCAAAAGACGTGTCATTTGAAGAGCCATCATCATATGAAGAAGCAAAGACCAAGGCAGAATGGAAGGAGGCTATGGATGAGGAAATTGAAGCACTCAAGGAGAGTGATACTTTGGAACTTGTACCAAAGAAGGAGTCTATGAAGGTAATTGGTTCTAGATGGATCTATAAGATCAAAAGGAATTATGATGGATCAATAAGCAGGTATAAAGCTAGACTTGTGGCTAAGGGTTTCGCACAAACCCAAGGAACTGATTATGAAGAAACCTTCTCACCTGTGGCCAAAATGCCAACAATCAAGGTATTGGTAAGTGTGGCTGCATCAAAGAATTGGAACATGTATCAATTGGATGTAAAAAATGCATTTCTAAATGGCTAGATTTCAGAGGAGGTGTACATGTCTCAACCTCCTAGTTATGAGGATCCAAGCAAGGTAACATATGTATGTAAATTGAACAAAGCTCTTTATGGATTGAAGCAGTCACCTAGGGCTTGGAACCATAGGTTGACTACTTATCTTCAGGATCAAGGATTCATCATGAGCAAAGCAGATACATCTCCATTTATCAAAAGAAGTAATTCAAAGGTAATATACCTATGTGGATATGTTGATGATATCATACTCACAAGTAATGATGCTAATGGCATCAAACAGATTAAGAATCACATGATGCAAGAGTTCAAAATTAGTGACCTTGGATCACTAAAATACTTTCTTGGAATTGAGTCAGTCTACACTAACTCTAGAATTAATATCACTCAGAGAAAGTATATATAGGATATGTTAAAGAAGTTTCATTTGCAGGATGCCAAAGTTGCAAGTACTCCAATGGAGGTAAATCAAAAGCTAAGTGCTCATGAAGGTGATGTGCTTGAAAACATTACAGGTTACCAAAGCATAGTGGGAAGCTTGAACTATGCTACATTGACAAGGATTGATATTGCTTATGGATCAAGTGTTCTAAGTCAGTTTATGCACAAATCTAGGGCACCTCATTTGGAAGCTGCCAAAAGGATTTTAAAGAATCTTAAGGGCACTCAAAATCAAGGGTTATATTTGCCTTATACCTCAGACTTGGACATCAAGATATATTTAGATGCAGATTGGGCAGGTTGCAAAGATAATAGGAGTACCTCAAGATACCTATCTTTTGCAGGTAACAAACCTATATCATGGTCTTCAAAGAAGCAACCTACTGTTGCTTTATCTTCTACAGAGGCAGAGTATAGAGGATTGGCCAATGCTACTCAAGAGGCCATATGGATCAGACTACTATACACAGTTTTGGGTTTGCATACTACATCGCCAACGATCTTTGGGGATAATACAAGCTCACTACATCTTGCAGCAACTCGTATTTACCATGCTAGGACCAAGCATATAGAGGTCCACTATCATTATGTGAGAGTAAAGCTATTGAGCAAAGAAATTCAGTTGGCTTATGTGTCTACTAATATGCAATGTGGAGACTTATTGACCAAAGCATTAGATGGTACAAAACTTTGCAGGTTTAAGTCTATGATTGGATTGCAGGACATTCAAGAAAATTGAAGAAGAAGACCAAGCCAAAATGTTTGGCTTGAGGGGGAGCTATTGGTGCAAAGTGCAAGCCTACACATTTGGCTAGAAGTTCATGAACAATTGAAGCTCCATGGAAACCATTGCTAGGAAGATTTTATCCTTTACATTTGTAAAAGTCATTTTTTACTTGAAAGAATTATTGTAACTACCAAAAAACTCATTGAGTTTATTAGTTGAGAAGTCAAAACTCAAATTTGAGAGAATATCTCCTAGATTGGAGGACTACTTTTAGAGAGAGCCAAAAGTTGAATTCAAATTCAAAATTTGAATGTAGCACTTATAAAAGTAACTTGTAAAAAGTCGCGGGGAATAACTCCATTTTCTTGAGTTCTCCATTGCCATATTGTAAGAGAGTGAGGTCTACATTGTAACCTACACTTCTCATCATCATTAGGCTATGATTGCCAAGCCTATGATCTTGTACAACATTGTTCATCAATACAGTAGATCTACATTGCTCATCTATGATCTCTCTGTTATAGTCATTCATAACAGTCAACTTGTACTGCTCATATGGTAGTCATTCCTTCACCATTTTCAATGATCTATAGCTTATTGGAATCTCTTGCCTAACAACTCACTTGTGCACATTGTTCTGAATAGTCTTCCCGATTCATACCAGAGTTTTGCTTCTACTCTTTGTTTGGTGATGAAAAGCAATCCAAATGCCTTAAGACTTGAGGAGTTAGTCTCTCTTCTATTGCAGGAAGACCCGTCTAGGCAAAACAGGTCCATTATGCATGTTGCAAATCAACCTTTCCTAGGCTAGTCAGAAGGGCAAAGGTAAATGGAGCTCTTCTACTAGTAAGCAAAAATTTGCTAATTTTTGCACAATCAAAGAAGGAAGACAGAGAAGAGAAGAAAACAAAAAAGCAGAAATTGTTTTGAAAGTACTCTAAAGCAAATGATCATGTCATAAAGAATTGTCCAAAAGTGGTTGCAAAAGAGGCAAAGAAAAAAGAGGCTGGAATGGTTGTTGTAAAGGCCTCTGCACCGAAAATAGAGTCTGCTAATCTACTATAGAATGAAGAATGGGTGTCTACTACTATTTGCAGTTTTGACCCATCCTCTCTTGAACAGTGTATGTGTGCAATAGACTCTGATGTTTGGTGTTTTGATAGTGGGGCAACCAAACATATTACCTCATAGTGCAGTTTCTTCACTTCACTCGGGCCTGTCCCTAAAGGGGATACTATCAAATGTGCCAACAACTCCTCTTATCCTATCATCAAAGTTGGTAAAATTATTTTGACTACTCCTGATGGTAGTTCTTTCACATTGTCGAATGCTGTATTTTTGCCAAGGATCAAGAAGACTCTGTTATCAGTTTCAACTTTAGCCAAGATTGGCTTAGTTGTGAAATTTGTTGATGACAAATGTACAATTCATGACCTATCAAATGGTGATGTGATTCTTGCTTCTAGTATTTTATGTTGTGGTCTATATAAGCTCATAGACTATGAAAAATCTATGAATGATTCAGCATGTGTAGTACATGATTCTTACTTAGGCTATGTCAGATGCAAAGCTTTGGCATGCATGCTTTGATCATCTGAATTGTGCTAGTTTGTTATGTCTGTAGAAATCTGAAATGGTGTCCTCTTTGCCCAAACTTGAGGCACTCGCTAAACATTTTTGTGAAGGCTATTTTTGAGGCAAAATGCATTGTTCATCCTTTCCAAAAGATGGTTTGGTTCGAGCTATTCGGAAATTGAAGCTTGTACATAGTGATGTCTATGGTCCTATGCAGACACCTTCTTTTGGAAACTATCTTTACTTTGTGACTTTCATTGATGCTTTTTCCAGGAATGCATGGGTATATCCTTTGAAAACAAAGTCCAAAGTGTTTATGTGCTTCAAATAGTTCCTCGTTTTGGCTGAAAATCTATCAGCATGTAAAATGGGCACCCTCCATTCTGATCGAAGGGGGAATATATGTCTTCTGAATTTAATGCATTTCTAGCTGAATGTGGGATAATACATCAATGTATAGTGCCATATATACCTCAATAGAATTGATTTTCTGAATGGAAGAATAGGTCACTCATGGAGATGGTGAGGTGTATGGTCAAGTGTCAGGCTTTACCACTTAGTTTCTGGCTTGAGGCCGTTATGTGTGCAACATATGTACTTAATAGATGTCCCACTGAAGCATTGCAATCTATCATTGCATATGAGGCTTGGCATGGTTGTAAGCCATATGTTGCTCACCTACATGTTTTTAGTTATCTGGCATATGCATTAGTGCCTGAACAACATCATAGGAAATTGGATGGTAAAGCAGTAAAATGCATTTTTGTTGGGTACGGTTTTGAAAGCAAAGGCTATCATTTGTATCATCCACAAACTAAATGCATTTAGTTAGCCATGATGTTGTTTTTGTGGAAGATGCTATTAAGCCTTTACTTTCATGTACAAAGGAGACATCGGTTAGCTCCAAAGACATGTATGATACTTTGCTACCTCTTTTTATAGGTGGACAGTCTAGTGCTAGTCCTAATGACGAAGCTTCTCAGCCTTTGCAGGTTTCATGTGATGATGCACATCATTCCATTTCTGATGCAGATTTACATGATGCACTTGTTGATGAGAGAGTTGATATTGAGGAGGAAAAAACTATGCCAAAATGGTTGGTGCAGACTTTTTGTGATAGCAAATTAGATAAACCTATGTCATACGGTATTCGTTCATGCTCTCATAGTGCCTCTTTTGTGTTAGATTGTTTTGCTATGGTTGTGCTCTATTCTCTATGATGAGAATGAGCATGTTAATGGTAACTTTCATGAAGAAGTGTATATTTTTCAGCCCCATGGATTTGTGTAGAAAGGGCATGAAAACCAAGTGTGTAGGTTGAAGAAGGCAATATATGGTTAAAAGTAAGCACCACCTGCTTGGTATGAGAAGATACATGCCTATTTGATTGCACATTGTTTTGAGAACAGTCCAACTGAAAGCACCTTATATGTTAAGCATGCTAATGATGTGCTTCTGATCATTGTTGTGTATGTTGATGGCATGCATCTCAGTGGTCCTCATGACAAGAATATTGTTGATTTTAAGGCTTATCTACATGCCTCATTTGAGATGTCTGATTTGGGGCATTTGCATCATTATTTGGGCATTTAGGTTATGCAAGTTGATGGTGGAATGGTTTTGAGTCAAATGAAATATATTGACACATTATTGCAGCATTTTGGCCTTGAAGACTATAAACCTATTGCCACTCCTATCGAGATAGGTTTACGATTAAGTCTTCATGATATTGGAGATGCATTTGATGTTGTTCTCTATCAGCAAGCTATTGGATACTTGATTTACTTATGCATTACTTTGCTAGATATTCAATTTGTTGTCTCAGAGATAGGCAGCTTTATTCATTGTCTAGTGTCTATCATTGGTAGGTGATTAAGCTCATCTTTCGCTACTTAAGTGGTAACCAGCTACTTGCATTTCTTTATCTCAAGGGGGGATCACTATCACCAGATTTACATGCTTTTTCTGACTTTGACTGGGCTAGTTGCTATGACACTTGTGTGTCCACTAGTGGCTTTTGCTTCATGCTTGGTAGCTCATGTATATCTTGGTTGAGCAAGAAGTAGCCTACAGAGGCCACTTCCAGTTGTAAGGCTAAGTATAGGGTAGCTTTCATAGGGATTGTTGAGTGTGTGTGGCTTGAACACCTTATAGCTAATTTGGGTGTTGGTCAGTCTTTTGCTACCACCATTTGCACTAAGAGTTAGAGTGCATTGGCAATTACAAGGAACCCTTTGTTCCATGCTTGCACTAAGCACATTGAGGTGCATTATCATTATGTCAGGAAGAGGTTCTATACTAGAGAGATTAGCTTGGCTTATGTGCCCACATAGGAGAACATTGCATACCTTTTCACAAAGGCTCTAGCTAGGGAGAAGTTTCAAGCTTTCCGCAAAGCTTTGGGCTTACTTCCTTTTGTGGATTGATTCCACATAGCTTGGTACTTCCTTATACATGAGTGCGAGCTCCTTGTTCACCGCATCACTCCTAGGGGAGATTTGTTGATATATTTAGGTAGTGATGTGTGTGAACACTCTAGGACTACCAGGGCACTTTTTTCCCTCTTTAGGAGGTTTTTTTCTCTTGGCTTGTATATACACCTACTGCCCTAATGGGTTACTTATCTTTGTACATTCTAGTGGTAATACATTCATTACTGTGTGTTGTGCTCCGAGCTTCTTCTTCTTCTTCTTTTTCTTCTTCTTCCTTGTGTTGTTCGTGTGCTTCTGTAGACCTCGAACTCCAATAACTCCACGGATGCTTAATATAATTCTTTCGCTTCACAAAAATTCATTTGGAACCACTAAGTCCTTTGGAGCATCATTCCCAAATGTTTGCACCAAAACAAATAACTTACATATGTAAGGAATGTGAAGAAACTTTCTATTTGGGAATGGAGATGCTCAATGTTATATTAAAAGCTCACAACCTGGTATGAATTGACTAGTGTGATTTTGCACACATATAAATGGAGTGTGTAGATGACTAAATCAAGTTATTTCATCAATTTAGTTGTATCATACACTAACAGATGAATCTAACAAGTCAAGGGGGTCATCCTGACTTTTCAGGATCTAGAAGGTATGCAAACATAGTCACCTTCTAAGCTTCATATCAGAAATTGATTTCACAAAATCACTCTAATGATGAAGATGCAACAAAGAACAGTAGACAGATATATACTTAAAAAAATGTATCAAAATGTATATGCTAATGAACATATGATACAAGGGAAGTGTAGTGAACTACGCATAGGTAATGTGAGCTCAATGTATGATTATTGAAGTAGCTCAATGTCTCTTTGAATGACTCACATATCCCACAACTAAAAATATGTGTATTTATACACATGTTCTAAGTTTGAATTTGATTTTTCCCTCACCTAAGACTGATCCTACACTTTGGGGAAGATTTGAGTTGATTCTTCCTACCACATGAGTCATGGGTTCAACTCCCTAACTTCACAAGATTCCTTGTTGTCTTTGATTTTACAATTATCCAAAGTAACTATGCCCAAAATGACTAGCATAGGTTCACATGTATTTCTTTCTTGTGAAGTGATAAATGGATGTGTAGTCTTAAGGCTTTAGCAATGCACTTAGGCTTGCTAATTGCGCAAAAAGCTCACCCTAAAGCCTAAGATGCTTGAGTCTTCAATCCTTCATGATTTCTTACAAACCAATCATTGATTTTGAACGTGTTTAATTTGCTTCCATCCAATGCTTTTGTCATCATATCTACACATTGTTGATGTGTAAATTTAGATGAGAGTTGTATCTCCTTACTCATGATGTGTTTCACTGACATAATGGTAGTCAACTTCTATATGTTTAGTCCTAGCATGATACATAGTGTTAGCAACAAGATGTAATGAACTAATGTTGTCTCCAAATAAATGTGGAGTTGAAGTCTTCAACCCTCAATCTAACGCACTCATCTATAGTGTGATTAGATAATCCACATATGTTGCATGGGGAAGGGTTGAAAGGTCTCCCCCTACCTTGCTTACCTCCTCTTCCCCCTACCTCTTGAGTTCCTACCTCTCCTTGCATAGTTGGCTTGAGAAGTAGTACCTTCATCTTCAATCTTTTTACTTTTTCCATTCTCTTTAGACTTGCCTTTATCTGTGTATAGGGCAGAAGAGTTATTACCTCTAGATGAGTCTCCACTTTTGTTGAGCTTGGCTTCATGGGTAAAGAGTTTCCCCATGAGTGTGGTAAGATCTAGAATCTGCATGTCCATGTATAGTCCATGGCACTTGTGAAGCTTTCCCATTTGTCATCTGCCTTAATGCCATTGAACACTTGTCTCATAATTTTCTCCTCTTCAATCTCCTCTCCCATGCTTGCTAATTGGTCAACCACATCTTTGACGTTGGTCACATACTCTAAAATTCTTTGCTTGGGTTGCTTCCTTTGAGTGGTAAACTCAATCCACAATTGGTTCTTTCTTGCTCTTGTATTGGAAGAAAAGTATGATGACAATGTATCCCAAGTTTCTTGGGATGTTTTAGAGTTCCTAATATTTGGAACAAGGAATTCAGAGATAGAGTTAAGAAGGTATGGCCTTGCTAATGCATCTTTGGCACACCCTGAGTTGAGTCTTTCATGTTCCTCTCTTGTAGGTTGTCCTTTGCTTTTGAAAATGGGCATCTCCTCATGTCCTGATATGTATCCATAGAGAGTCCTTCCTTGCAAGTATGTCATACTCAAGGACCATGCTTAATAGTTGTTCCTATCCAATTTATCAATAAAATAAGGGAAACCATCTCCCATTTTACCTCAAATTGCTAGGATACCACTGTTGGGAAAGATGGATGGACACTTCAAGAAATGGGTTGGTACTGCTAATCCCTGCTTAGTACCTGCCCTATTTTACTTCAGAGTTGTTTTGTAGGCCCCTTTATCTTTCCAACACTAAATAAATGCCTATGTGCTTTGGATATGATGCTTAAAACATTAGGATCAAAACAGATAAGTTTGCATCTAGCTAGTGACCAAAAAATTGCTATTATGGTCTTGATACCTACTAATAGTTTTGCTCACTACTCATAGTACAATAGCAATTACAAAAATTCCTTCTGAGGGTATCTAGTTAACTTAGATAGCTCAATTCAAATCACTTAAAATGATAGACTACACACTTAGCAATGTCTTTAGCAAATAGAAGCTTACCCCCAATTTTTTAGGAACTCTGTAGAGAATGACTAGTAACCACTTCGAGACAATTTTCTCCCACTTGGCTGAATGAACTTTCTTCAAAACTTTGGCACCTTGTAATAGACTTTTATCTTGCTCCAATGAGCTATAGAACATTGAAAATGATGGAGGGATCACGGAGATATGAGCAAGACAAGTACACTATTCTAAGTGACAATGGCAGAGATGAAGATAGATGTAATCAATCAATGTAAAGTATTATCTAACAATGTTATACATGATCATGTTGGAGCAAGTCTATGACAAGCCTAAGTATTGACTTGAGTCATCAAAATTCTTAGAAACTTGAAGGAAATGTCTACTCCTTGTAGAGTTCACTTGTGAACTCCCTCTTGTAATTTTTAAGATTTTACTTAATGTAAAAGTGAAAGAATCTTAAGTGGTTGAGTCCATTTGATCAAAGGAGGAAAGAGAAGCCACGAATTTGTGATTGATAGTAGTTGCAGAATCAAATCAATCACTAATAGATTGAAGAATGATTGAGGGAAGTTAGGCTCCCAAGATCAACTATAAATACATGGCAGTTTTAGTCGTGGTTAAGAGAAGACCTCCAAGACCTGCGCTTCATGCCAGATCAAGGTGTGATTTCAAGGCACACATATGTACACCAAGTCCATTGTATTGTAAAATCAATATACTTTCATTTTCATGATCATTTGAGTTCATATCGTCATGTTCTTGTGAAGCGTACTATTCACTGCCATATCTCTCAGTTTTCTCAGTCAGATTGCAGAGGTGCTTTCTCTAAGCTCGGTGCATCATTTTCATTGATTCAACTTGGTAAAGTGAGCTCTCTACGTCTATTATATGGTCACCATTTTTCATTGTATTTGAATGTTTCAATTTTTAGTTATGATCATTTGAGTTCAACTATGTCACCTCATTTTCTTGTTCTCTTCCAGCACTCTCTCAGAACAGCCATTTTGTCAGAGCTCTTTCTCAGTGTGTACTTCACCATTTTCCATGAATTTAAGCTTGTTAGAATCCTCATGCTGCCTACAAAGTTTCATGACCATTGGATTCTTTAATCATGAGATATCTCTATTTTACTACGCATGGGTCTGTGTACTGTTGCAACCTGGGAAAATCAGGGTCATCCTATGACTTGCTAAGTTTGTTTCTCTTTGTGTTTTTTCATCATTTTTTATCAAATCACTCATAATTGTTAGCGTATTATGTTTATAAGAGTTCCCCAAAAGGAATTAAGTTAATTGTTGCTCTGACCAGAGAACTATTCAAAACTTTGGACAAGTGTATGAACATAAATAGCAAGTTTTTGGCTCTTGAATCTACTCCAAATTATCTGTTTTGTTCACCTTTTTGAGAGCAATCTTCCAAGGTACATAGGGTTTCAAATGCATCCTTTGGAAAGCTAAAAGGGCCCTTACTTGTCAAAACAACACATGATTTATAAGTGTAGTGCATGTCAATTTGGAAAGTCTCATAGGTTACCATTCATGAAGAAAGGATATATGCATGGAGATCTCTTGGATTTTGTTCATACAGATGTATGGGGACCTAACAAGGATGCTTCAATATCTGGATCAAGGTATTATGTTTCCTTCATTGATGATTGCAGTAGGTGGACTATATTATACTTTATGAAACACAAAGATGAAGTCTTTTCATGCTTCAAAAGATATTTGGCTCTTGTGGAGAATCAAACAAGTAAACCACTAAAAAGGCTAAGGTCAGATGGAGGGGGATAGTACTTCTCCCATGAATTTGACTCCTTTCTTCAAGAAAGAGGAATCAAAAGAGAGATCACTACAAGGTACACTCCTGAGCAAAATGGAGTGGCAGAAAGAAGGAATAGGACAATTGTTGAAGCTGCAAGGTCTATGCTAAATGAAAAGTACTTACCTAATTACTTATGGGCTAAGGCTCTATCCACAACCACTTATTTGATTAATAGGTTACCTTCAAAATAACTTGATGGCATGACACCATATGAGGCTTGGAATGGAAGAAGACCAAGCTCGGATCATTGTAAGATTTTTGGATGTGTTGCTTTTGCTCATGTTCCTTCACAGGTTAGAGGCAAGATGGATCCCAAAGCAGAAAGGTGTGTATTCATTGGATATGACAACAATCAAAAGGGCTACAGATTATGCAACCCAACAACCAAAGGATTCTTGGTGAGTAGAGATGTAGTATTTGATGAGAATAGTTCTTGGTATGAAGATTCATGTAGGCACGTCAACCTACCTTATGATCTTGAAGAAGATTTTCCAAAATTTGTTAAGGAAAATTCTTCTAAAGTTGAGGAGAAGGATACCTCACAAGATGATGAAGCAAATCAGTATGAAAAAAATCAAAATGTGGAAGTCTAAAGGTAAAGCAAAAATGCATGAACTTGGACAAGAGGCAGAATCATCACATCATGGCCTAAGAAGGTCCATGAGTGAGAAAACAAAGCCAGAAAGGTATGGGTTTGATACTTCTCTAGTCACTAAACATTTAATCTATCTAGCCTAGGACATAAATCAAGAGGAACCTTCAACATTTGAGGAAGCAAAGAAGAAATCAGAATGGAGGCATGCAATGGAAGAAGAAGTTGAAGCTCTTGAGGAGAATAACACTTGGGAATTGGTTCCCAAGTCTCCATCAATGAAAGTGATAGGCTCAAGGTGGATCTACAAATTGAAGAAGAACTCAGATGGCTCCATTAACAAATATAAGGCAAGGCTTGTGGCAAAAGGCTTTGCACAAACTTAGGGAATTGGTTATGAGGAGACCTTCTCTCCAGTGGCAAAGATGCCTACTACTAGGGTTTTGCTTAGTATTGCCTCTTCCAAGAATCAAAAGATACTTTAATTGGATGTAAAAAATGCATTTCTTAATGGATGGATAATAAAAGAGGTATATATGGAACAACCACGTGGTTTTGAGAATCACATATATCTTGATTGTGTGTGTAAACTTAATAAAGCTTTATATGGAATCAAACAAGCCCCAAGGGCTTGGAATCACAGGCTTGTCTCATTCTTGCAGGAGAAAGGATTTCAACCTAGCAAGGCAGATCCATCACTATTCATAAAAAGGAGTACTTCTGAAGTCATCTATTTGTGTGTGTATGTGGATGATATTATACTTATAGGAAATGATATAGATGGCATGAAGAGAATCAAAGAACATATGAGAGAAGAATTCAAGATAAGTGATTTGCGTTCACTTACCTACTTCCTAGGATTGGAAGTTGTCTACAAAGATCATGGTTTGTTTCTTACTCAAAGAAAGTACATTAAAGACATGTTGTCAAAATTCAAGATGCAAGATTGTAGGATTGCAAGTACTTCAATGGAGGTTAATCATAAATTAAGCTCACATGAAGCTGAACTCATAGAAGATGTGATAGGTTATCAAAGCCTTGTGGGTAGTTTGAACTATGCCATATTGACAAGGGTTGATATATGTTATAGTTTGAGTGTGCTAAGTCAATTTATGCACACACCTAGGACACCTCACATGGAGGCTACCAAGAGGATACTTAGATATCTCAAAGGGACCATGTATGAGGGGTTATATTACCCTTATGTATCTGATTTAAGTTTGAAATTTTTCTCTGATGCAGATAGGGCTGGCTCCAAGGAAGACAGAAGGAGCACCTTAGGTTATCTTACCTTTGCAGGTTCAAAATTTGTTTCATGGTCATCCAAGAAGCAACCCATAGTTGCTCTCTCTTCTAATGAAGCTGAAATATAGAGGTCTTGCCATAGCTACTTAAGAAGCTATGTGGATGAAGACACTATTCACAGATCTTGGTTTTGAGATTAGAACTCCAAATATTTTTGCTGACAATATGAGCTCTATTCACTTAACTACTAATCTCATTTTTCATGCAAGGACTAAACATATTGAAGTTCATTATCACTATGTAAGAGAAGATTGTGAGCAAGGAGATTCAAATATCATATGTCTCCACTCATCAACAATGTGCAGATATTCTAACCAAAGCATTGGATGGTACAAAGCTTTGCAAATTCAAGGCTATGATTGGGTTGCAGGTAATCTTGGAGGATTGAAGACCTCAAGCATACTTGGCTTGAGGGAGAGCTGTTGGAGCAAGTCTATGACAAGCCAAAGTATTGGCTTGAGTCATCAAAAGGCTTAGAAACTTGAAGGAAATGTCTACTCCTTGTAGAGTTCACTTGTGAACTCCCTCTTGTAATTTTTAAGTCTTTACTTAATGTAAAAGTGAAAGAATCTTAAGTGGTAGATTGAAGAGTGATTGAGGGAAGTTAGGCTCCCAAGATCAACTATAAATACATAGTAGTTTTAGTCATGGTTAAGAGAAGACCTCCAAGAGTTGAGCTTTATGCCATATAAGGTGTGATTTCAAGGCACATATATGTATCATTAAGTCCATTGTATTGTACAATCAATATACTTTCATTTTCATGATCATTTGAGTTCTTATCTTCATGTTCTTGTGAAGTGTACTGTTCACTGCCATATCTCTGAGTTTTTGGAGTCAGATTGCAGAGATGCTTTCTCCGATCTTGGTGCATCATTTTCAATGATTCAGCTTGTTTAAATTATCTCTCTAAGTCTACTATGTGCTCACCAATTTTCCTTGTATTTGGATGTTTCAAGTTTTGGTTATGATCATTTGAAGTCAACTATGTCACCTCATTTTCTTCTTCTCTACTAGCACTCTTTCAGAATAGTCATTTTGTCGGAGTTGTTTCTCAGTGTGTACTTCACCATTGTCCATGATTTGAAGCTTATTAGAATCCTCATACTGTCTAGTATATGGCTACAACGTTTCATGAGCATTGGATTCTTTAGTCGTGAGATATCTCTATTTTACTGTGCACGGGTCTGCGTATTGTTGTAGCCCGGGAAAATCGGGGTCATCCTATGACTTGCTAAGTTTTCTTCTCTTTGTATGGTTCATAATTTTTTATCAAATCACTCATTATTGTTATCTTATTAAGCTTATAAGAGTTCCCTAAAAGGAATTAAGTTAATTTCTGCTATGGCTAGAGAATTATTCAAAACTTTGGACACGTGTATGAACATAAATAACAAGTTTTTGACTCTTGAATCTACTCCAACTTGTCTGTTTTGATTCACCTTTTTGAGAGTGATCTTCCAAGGTACATAGGGTGTCAAATACATCCTTTGGAAAGCTAAAAGGACCTATCACATATATCTAGAGTCCATTTGGCTGGTGTAGTACAAAGTTTTTTGCAGCACCACTTCATCTTCATCAACTACAAATCCATCCTTTCACAAATCGTTGGCATGAATATGATGCCCAATGATAGTGATAGGAGTAGGCTATAGTGTAAGACTCTAAAATATATTAATTGATCAACAATAATCTTAGTAATGAAGCTCTCAAAGGGAGTGACTTGGCCGCGAGATTTCAAAGTGCTTTATAGATGCTTCATTCAAATTTGAATTTGAATTCAAATTTGGCTCTCTTTAAAAGGGTGATCCCTTAATCTAGGAGATATTCTCTCTAGGTAAATTCGTGAATTTCCATTCTATGTAACTCCACAAGTTAAATGGAGTTACAAGATTCTCTTCATGTAAAAGACTTTTACATTGGGTAATGATCAATTTATTACATGCTAGTGTTCATATGCTCCATCAAATGGATGCACACATCTTCTTCAAAGTCTAGCCAAGTGTGATGGCTTGATATTTGCACCAACATCCACTAGGCCTATTGGATGACATATAAAGTCTCTATTGGGTATACACATTTTAAGTTAGATTATGAACTTGATGCAATTGCACCTATGGAACTGGTAGTGCCCAGCCTACGAGTTGCCATTAATAAGAAATTGTTGCCTATTGAATCTTTTTATGCTTGCATCCCATCAATGAATTATGGTATCAATTGAAAGCTCAAGCCGATGACCATAATTTACTGAAATAGACTACAACTGCTCTTTTGGAAACCAACGAACAGTTGTCTTTGCAAATAGCACAGTAGGATGTGCAACTCCGGACACTAATTCAATGGGTCCCTACATTGTAGAAGACCCTTGATGAGGAGCATGATTCAAAGGCAAAATCTGTGAAGTCTACTTATGAGCAGATTAGTAGTTTACAACTCCAATTGAAATTGGCCACGACTCTCGAGAAGGAATT
This sequence comes from Ceratopteris richardii, assembly GCA_020310875.1. Lineage (NCBI taxonomy): Eukaryota > Viridiplantae > Streptophyta > Polypodiopsida > Polypodiales > Pteridaceae > Ceratopteris > Ceratopteris richardii. The sequence continues at coordinate 169,230,369 of CM035412.1, forward strand.
TCAACATATTGTTGCCACTCAATGACAAGGTGCCACATTAGTTGGTAGGACTTCTACTTGGAGGAGTTTGACATCCAACTAACTGAAGCCCAGAGTCGTGCAATTCTATCACAGGCGCCCACTTTTGAGACAATGGAGGCTATCACACTTCTTTTGAGTGAACTGTAGAGATTGCTTAAATCTCTAATGAAGAAAACATAGAATATGTTTGTCAAAGCCCATTCGTCTTTCACTTCAGATGTTTTTACAGCCTCTAATGATGACTAGGAAGCTGAATATTTTTTTTCATTTTTAGTTCATCCAGTATTTTGGGGTTCAGTTCCTCTAAGCATACTAGTGTTAGTGCCACCAGATAGCCTATCTTGTAAATATTGAAAATGTATACCAAAAATTCTCACCAAAAGGGCAAACAAAAATGTTGTAATTTTTCATATTAAGGGATATAGTCCAAGCATGTAGCAGAGAGAATAGGTAGGTGTGCTATCGACATAAGGCCATGAAGCTAGAGAATGATGGTTATCGGTCTGTTCTCTATCACACAAGACATAGACTCAAATTTTGATGAAGTACTATTGAAGCCAAAGTTTGATGGTTATCAATCTATTCTCTAGTGCACAAGACAAAGACTCCATTTTTTGTTTTCATATTAAGTTGAATCTTTATTTGTGAATTTCACCATATAGTGATATGCTATATGTTGATGGTATTAGCTCTGTATGATATAAGCATTCGAGAGTCTGATGTGTTGAATGATACCAAACTTTGTATTGAAACTTGGTATAATAAATAGATGCACTAATCTTGTTAAGCAAAGTGGGAAAAATACATGGATCCTAATCATAGGATTCTACCATCCTAAGAACCCTAATAACCTATCCTATTCACTTTAGTCTTACTCGACAGAGTTGGATTAGGAGAAGAGGTTAAAAAAATCCATCTCTGATGTTGATTTTTTGTTGCTATGATACCACTTTGATGAAATGGATAGGTAGGTTCTAGAGATGATCTAATGTTGCATAAAACTTACTTTACACATGCCCATGTAACTTCCAATAATGCTTAATATACTCTTTTAGCTTCATAATAATGCATTTGGAACCACTAAATCCTTTGGAACATCATTCCCAAATGTTTGCACCAAAATAGTTAGCTTGTATATGCAAGAAATGTGAAGAAACCTTCTATGTTAGGAATGAATATGCTCAATACTATACTGAGAGCAAGTTATTTCATCAATTTATCTATATTGTACACTGAGAAATGAATCTAAAAAGCGAAGGGGGTCATCGCGACTTTTTAGGATCAAGAAGGTATGGAGACACAATCACCTTCTAAGCTTCCTATCTCCAGATCCTCTTCCCCAAACTTGATAAAAATTGAAATTCAAGTAGTAGACATATTACGCTAACCATTCCAAGTTAAACAATGGCAAATGAGTGAGTACACGGAAAGAAATTGACTCCACAAACTTATGGTAATGATGAAGATGTGGTAGAGAACAATAGATAGATTTATACTTGAAGAAATGTACCAAAACATATATGCTAATGAACATATGATACAAATGAAGTGTAGTGGACTACACATAGGTAGTGGGAGCTCAATGTATGCTTACAGAAGTAGCTCAATGTTTCTCTGAATGGCTCACATATCCTACGGCTAAAATTAAGTATATTTATACATATGTTCTAAGTTTGAATTTGAATTTTCCCTCACCTAAGAGTGATCCTTCACTTTATGGAATATTTGAATTGATTCTTCCTACCACATGAGTCATGGTTTCAGCCCCATAACTTCATGAGATTCCTTATTCTCTTTGCTTTTACAATTATCCAAAGTAACTATGCCCAAAATGACTAGCATAGATTCACATGTAGTTCTTTCTTGTGAAGGTATAAATGGATGTGTAGTCCTAAGGCTTTAGCAATGCACTTAGGCTTGCTATTCGCACCAAAAATGCTTACTTTGGCAAATAGATTCCCTTTTTAGTTTACATCACTTGTTATGTAAGCGAGGAACCTTAAAACCTTCTTGAGGTCTCCAATTTAAAATGTTGATTTGCTATTTGCTTGAGAAACGTGATAGCTTTGATGAGAATCTAAAACTCGTATGAATTCAAAACCAGTAGTGATTCTTGAAGTTCGAGTGATTCTTGTGAACTTACCTCTCTAGCAATCCCAAATTTTTACTTTCAATTAGTTAGATCATCAAAGCTATGTTTATGCTATGTGTTAAGACACTCAATGATAGCCCTCCATTTTTGAAAGGCTTGTGCTCCAACTTCGAGGTCGCTCACGGAGATCGATGTTTGTCTTGCCGCCCAGCCAGGCATGTATCTCTTGACTCTCTCTCTTTCCATAAATAAGAGTGACACATGGTGCTACACATGGGTGCCACATGGCACTCATGTGAGCCCATTTCATAATCACTTAAAAGGTGGTTCACACCTTTCTCAAGGGTTACTTAATATAACATTTCCTTCCCCTTAACTCCATTTTTGTCCTCAAAAATGGTACTAGAAGGTATAAGGAAAGAGATATTCAAGGGAATAGTGCTCCCACTAAATCCCCATGTATAAAAATACATGGTCATGTCTCCGTGTTGTTTCCCCATATCCTTCCCCTTAAGAAGACTCTTGGGAAGGTAGTCTAAAATTGGGAAACCATCTCTGAAGGGTGCTAACCCGCTCCCATGAGGCACTGTCTTCTGAACTATCTTTCCACTTTACTAGATACTCTTTATACAAGTGACTTCTCGTCCGTTTCTCTCAAGTGCATAGTATGCTCTCAGGCTCATGTGGAATAGATTGAACAGAGATAGGCTCTACTACCTCACTATCTAGAATGAAGATGTCAGATTCACCCAGCCTTTTCTTAAGCCGACTAACATGAAAAACTAGATGGATTTGACTATCCTCTCGAAGTTGGAGGTGGTAGGCCATCTTTCCTATTCTTTTAAGTATTTGGAAAGGTTCGCAATACCTAGGAGATAGGTTTGGGCAGGATCCCGTCTTCATGGTTTCAGATCTAGATGGAACTTTAAGATAGACCTACTCTCCTAGATCAAAGTTGATATCTCTCCTTTGAGGGTCAGCATAGGCTCTAGCTCTATCCTGAGCTCTCCTAATGCTGTCCTTAGCAAGCCTAAGCATCTCATTCATCTCTTCCAAGAAATCTTTTGTAGCTTGAACTTTTTCATTCTGCAATCCTACTGCATAAGGAGCTCTTGGTTGAAACCCATACATAAGCATAAATGAACTATGTCCAGTGGAAGAGTGCTTGGCACTATTATATGCAAACTCTACTATAGGTAAGTAATCTTCCCAATTAGTTTGCCTTTCATTCACATATGCTCGAAGCATATCCTCTAGGATTTGGTTAACTCTCTCTGTTTGCCCATTCGACTGTGGATGCTCGGCCGTACTCATGCTAAGTTTCATATCCAACCTTTTGAAGACCGCTCTCCAAAAGTGGCTAGTAACCTTCCTATCCCGATCAGATACTATGTCTAAAGGAAGACCATATAAGTGGTATAGGTTCTCCACAAAAATTCTAGCCAACTCTGGTGTCTTCACTATAGTACGTGTCGGAATAAACCTAGCCATTTTGGTTAACCTATCCACAATTACCCAGACTGAGTCGTGCCCTCTTTGTGTCTTAGGTAATCCGACTATAAAGTCCATGGAGATACTCTCCCACTTCCCATTAGGAATATCCAATGGGTGGAGTAGTCCTCCAATCCTCAACCTTTCAGCTTTGTTGACCTGGCATTTAGTGCACTTAAGCACATACTCTAGGACGTCCTTGTGAAGTCTAGGCCAATACAACTGCCTCTTGACAAGATCATAAGTCTTGTTAACTCCTGGGTGTCCCGCACTAGGTGTGTCATGACACTCATACAAAATATGCCGTCTCATCTCAATATCTCTAGGGACACACACCTTACCTTTGTATAACAGATATCCATCATGGACACTATAGTTCTTCCACTTGAATCCTTCTTGAGTACCCATCAATACTCCATCCTCACTGGAAACCCGTATATCACGATCCCCATTCTCTATGGCTTCCCAAATCTTGAAATATGCAGGATCAAGCCTACATTTCTCTCTAAGGGACTCAAGTAGCTCACTAGTGATCTAAGTAAAACTCAGTCCATTTAGCATAGGCATGCGACTAAGTGAATCAGCCACTACATTAAACTTTCCCTTCCTATACCTAAGCTCATAATCAAGCTCCTGAAGGGTCTCTGCCCATCGGGCCTTATGACCTTTAAGGTCTGTTTGATTAGAGAGCCACTTAATGCTCTCTTGATCAAACACTATCGTAACTTTGGCACCATATAAATAATGATGCCACTTCTTCAAAGCATGGACAATTACATACAACTCCTTCTCATAGATGGAGTAATTGTTCTGAGCCGGTTCTAGTTTCTTACTCTCAAAAGCTACTGGTTGACCATCCTGTACTAAACTGCTCCTATGGCAAAGTCACTCGCGTCAGTCTGAACCACAAATGGTTTATTGGGATCTGCTTTATGTAAAAGTGGAGTTGTAGCAATTGCTACTTTCAATTTTTCCATACTTTGCTTCTGTCGGTCTCCCCAATGAAAGGCTTTCCCAACCCTTTAAGTTGTTCCATCATCGAGACAACAATCTTGGCATAATTCTTAATGAATCTTTGATAGAAACCTGATAAACCTAGGAAAATTTGTAGCTCTTCTAGGTTCCTTGGATGTGGCCATTCTATAATAGCCCTTACTTTTTCAGGATCCATCTGGATTCCATCTTGGGAGACTATATGCCCAAGGTATCTAACCTATGTCTTGAAAAATTCACACTTTGACTCCTTAGCAAAGAGTGAATTTCCCTTAGCACTTGAAATACCTTCCTCAAGTGTTCCAAGTGCTCCTCTTCTGATGCACTATAGATCAGAATGTCATCCAAGAAATCTACGACAAAATGTCCTAGATAAGGCCATAAAACACTATTCATGAGTTTCATGAAAGTGGCAGGAGCATTGGTGAGACCAAAAGGCATCACAAAAAACTCATAGTGCCCATATCTAGTCCTAAATGCAGTCTTAGGGACATCCTCTGACCTAATCTTGATCTGATGATATCCTAATCTAAGGTCAAGCTTGGTTAAATACCTAGCTTGATGTAACTAATCAAATAGGTCTTCCAATCTAGGCATTGGATACCTATTTTTGATGGTTACCTTATTGAGTGCTCTATAGTCTATACATAGCCTCATAGAGCCGTCTTTCTTTTTAACTAGGAGCATTGGTGATGCCCAAGGTGAGTTACTAGGTTTAATGAAGCCCTTATCTAAATAATCCTACAATTTCCTCTCAACCTCCTCATGTTGAGAAACACTAAGCCTATAAGGTGGCCTGCAAATAAGTTTAGTGTTAGTAAAAACCTTAATGGCATGGTCAATGTCCCCTCTCTCACGTGGTAGCCCTCTAGGTAAGTCCGTGGGAAAAACATCTCTATACTCAAACATAAGATAACTTTAACTACACACTCTTGTAAAAAAGAATAGTAGAAAGTCCTGTTCATATTTACATTCCTAACATGAAAATATGCATCAGATGAGCTGTCTGTACAATGCTCCATATCATGACTATAAAATAAAAACATGTCCTGTACATGCTGAGAATAAAAAAGACTATACAAATCTAATGATGAAATGAGAGCTGCACTAGGTACATCTCTCTCTCCCTCAATACAAACTTTACTTCCATTCTTTTCAAATTCAAGTGCGTTGTTTTGATAGCTGTGTTTAAGTGTGTCTCCCAACCCCCATAGCCACTCTCTTCCTAAGACTAGGTCTATCCTCTCCATATTCATAATTTGGAAGTCCATATAATCTGTATAGTCCTGCATCTTGACTTCCAAATTGGATACCATAGTATCCCATATCCTCTTATCTTTCCCTTGCATCATAGATACAATGTACTTATGTGCACTAGGCTACTGGGGAATCTTTAATTTCTTGACCAAAGCATAATTTATAAAATTATGAGTGGTAGAGTCATCTATCATGACCCGCACCCTGGTCCCGTATACACTACCATGTAGTTTAACTAGGTCATGTGGTCCAAACTGAGGTGACCACAATGACTGAGTCAAACAATAGGTGTGTTGTATATCCTCGTGCATCACCTCCACTCCCTTGCAGCTAGAGCTGCCATGAATAGGAAGGGTCTGCACTAGGTGGACTGCCTTTTTGCCCTTTTTCAGGGATCGTACTAGACTCTGGTCCCTTCTTCTTTTCTTCCCCCTTCTTGAGTGGATAGTTCCATTGTGAATGGCTAGGAGACAGGCACCTAAAGCACAGATTCTCTCTTTTGGCCCTCTCAAACTGATCTGTGGATAACCTAGGCCCTTGTGATCTTTGTTTTTTGATAAAAACTTTGTTTTTCCCAAAAGGCAACTTCTTCTTGAATTTAGTCCTACTAAGAGGCTTGAGGGGCTCATCCGTCTCCATAGGAGTATATTGAGGATGATTATGGTCCTCATAAATCTGTGCATACTTGATCGCTTCCTCAAACGTCTTAGGAGCATTCCTTCTGAATTCCCTTTTTATGGCTTTATCTAAGCCCCTAACAAACCCTCTCGTCTTCTGAAAATCATCTAAGCCCTTAAGTTTCAAAATGATCTCTCTATAGTGGGATAGGTAGACTGTAAGGCGCCTGCCTCTCTATGTAATCCTATCCCACTCATCCCAATTCCTCTCCTCCTCATTCTCAGGAAGAAACTCTTTTAGAAAAAGAGTCTCAAACTGAGTCCAATCAGTAGGGATAGAGTCCGCCTCCTTAAGACTCATCCACCACTTATAAGCATGTGGCCCGAGGGAGAGACTCGCCTCAAGCACACGATAATCTGGTGGGGTGCCCTTCATTTGATGCAAATCATGCCACTTTTGTAAAAATGTGTAGATTGCATCCTTATTCCTGTCTCTGTCATCCCCCGTAAAGGTAGGTGGCTTCAAGTCTTTCAGGAGGGGAGCTTCCCTAGAGCTCTCTCTTTTGTGTTTACTAGGAAGAGAAGTGTCTTTCCTAGTAATCTCTAAAGGAATAGGAGGAGTTTCTCCTTCCTTCCTAGCTAGGAAAGAGGTGACACTAGCATCAAGTGAGATCATTTGAGACTTAAGCTGTTGTATGAGAGATGTATTGCTACCAAGATCTCTCTCTAATTTAAGCTTTTGTTCTTTCAAGTTTTGGATGAGGAATTGAAGTCAAGGACTGAGGAAAAGACCAAGTCATGAAGCATGAAGGAAGTTCATATCGAGGAGATAAAGATGTGTATACATATGTATATTATTTTAGAGTCAGATCATCACATACTTTTGTATGGTTATGAGTTTGTAAAAATTTGCCTATATAAACAAAGAAAATGTCGGGGCAAAGTAGAGAGTTTATGTAAGAACAAGTTTGGAAGAGATTTAGATGTTATTGGATACTCTAGAAGTGAATAGACTCTCTCTCATTACTTAGAAGAAAATTTTTTCAGAAATAGAAAATGTTGCACCCGATCTTTCTGAGTATTCTCCTTCTATGTTGAATCTTTTGTGAAATGCTTTTGTACCAGTCTAAGTCTACAATTGATTGACCTCTGTACGAATTTTCAGTTTCTAATTGTGATCAAGCTGAGAGAATTGAGTGTAGGAACATTTACATGTGTAAATGGAAACATGATAAGTTGCAAGAGGTGCAAAATTTGATGTTAATGTTTTGGCCAGTTCTCCTTCCACAGTGTAAAGTTTTGAGCAAAAAAGCACTCAATCTTTAAGTTGGAAGGTAAGTTACCTATGGCTAAAAGCATTTTCATAAACGGGTTCTAGATTAAGAGAACCAAGTGTTAGAAGTTATAGGTGTCTAAATCAACTTCTCAGAATAACAGTTTTAGACATAGGTAACTTGTTGAGATCATTTCTCAAGATATACTGAATCTTTTGGAGTGATTCAACTTGGAGAAGGTGCGCAAACTTTAGGGGACACCTTATGCAAAGTTTCATAAAAAATTTTACACAATTGATAAGTTAATGAGAGAGATATATGCAACAGACTTTCTGTGTAGTCATCTTCTTCACTGATTTTTCAAAATCTTCATAATTGATCATTGATCCTCTAAAATTGGTGAAGGTTTGAGTTACTCTTGTTATAGAGGTGCTCTAATTACAAGAATAGCTTGTTCTTTTGGAGATTAACAGTCTCCATCAGTGGTATCAGAGCAGGAAGCATCAAAATTGAAGGAAGGAGGATCCCGACTGCTGTAGGTGCAAAGAATTTAACATCTGAAGGTTCAAAAGGTGAAAGCTTGAGGACAAAGCTTGAGAAGGAGGTCATTCGACATTAACGAAGACAAAAGGAACATTATTCAAAGTAAAGGTACATCTATTACTCATAAAAATTGAAGGATTCAATATACAGGTGAAGAAAGGATGGGAGATTCTCTTCAAATAGAGAAGTTGGATAGAGAGAACTATCCAGCATGGTCAATGAGGATGGAAGCTCATCTTATGAGCAAAGACTTGATAGCTTATATTAAAGGTGAAGAAGAGAAGCCTCAGTTCAGAGATCCTAGTGTTCCAACTAGGGAAGAATTATCAGATTTGAAGAATTGGATGAAGAGAGATGCTCAAGCTAGGAGCATTATCTATATGGCAGTCAATGACTACTTGCTACCTCACATTAGAGGTCTTGAAAGTGCAAGTGATATATGGAATGCTTTGGAGGAGCATTTTCAAAGCACCACAAAGTCAAGGAAGGCATCTTTGTGGGCAGAGTTTACCACTTTCAAGAAGAAGGCTTCTTAATCCATCTCAGACTATGTAACAAGGATGAAGAACATTGCCGATGCATTAGGAGCAATTGATGCAGACTATGTAACAAGGATGAAGGACATTGCAGATGCATTAGGAGCAGTTGATGAAGACATTGAGGAGGATAAATTGGTAAGGCAAATCCTCACAGGGTTGAGAGGTGATGACAAATGGAAGCCATTCATTTTGTCCACTGAATTATCACTTGATCATTTTACTCCTGACTTAAATCAGTTGCTAGGACATATGTTAAACTTTGAGCAGGATGTCAAAGGTGAAGGTGACAAAAGTGCAGGTCATGCAATGTATTCAAAGGATAAGAAGAAAAATAGCAAAGGGAAGCAACAAGCAAATGAAGATGAAGGCACAACTAGTCAAGCCAACTTCCTAAGAGGAAGCTTTGCTACCAAAGATTATGCTTATATGATGAAGGCAGATGAAGACCCTTCTACATATGAAGAGGCAAAAGGTAAGGAAAATTGGGAGAAAGCTATGCAGGAGGAGTATGATGCATTGATGGAGAATCATACATGGGAGTTGGTTCCTAAACCAAATAGCTAGAAGATTATTGGATGCAAATGGGTCTACAAGTCAAAGAGATTTGCAGATGGAAGTGTGTCTAGGTATAAAGCTAGACTTGTTGTGAAGGGTTTTGCTCAGACTTATGGTATAGATTATGATGAGACCTATAGTCATGTGGCAAAGATGACAACCATCAGGACACTCATAGCTATTGCTGCATGTAAAGGTTGGAAATTATGTCAATTAGATGTGAAGAATGCTTCTTTAAATGGTTATATTTCAGATGATGTTTTCATGGAGCAACCATAAGGATTCAGAGAGGGAAGGTATCCAGATCATGTGTGCAAGCTCAAGAGAGCTTTGTATGGTTTGAAGCAGGCCCCAAGGGCATGGAATTATAGACTTGTGAAGTTCTTGAAAAACTTGGATTTCAAGTATCTAAAGTAGATAGTAGCTTGCTTGTCAAAGCAAGTGATGATGATATAATTCTTACAGGTACAGATGAGAAAGGCATTCAAATCCTAAAGAAGCAAATGGAGAAAGAATTCAAGATCAGTGATTTGGGAGACTTGTCATATTTCTTGGGCATGGAGATTTCATACACTCAACATGGAGTGTATGTGACTCAAGAAAGGTATTTGAGAAACTTGTTGATCAAGTTTAAGATGAATGATTACAGGGTAGCACCTACTCCAATGGAGGTGAATCACAAATTGAGCAGATATGGAGGTGAAGAGTTCAAGGATATGAAACTATATTAGAGTTTGGTTGTTTGATATATGCTACATTAACTAGGCCTGATTTGTCATATGTAGTTGGAGTTTTGTCTCAATTCATGCATTGCCCTAGGAAAGAACATTGGATTGCAGGACAAAGAGTGTTGAGGTACATTAAGGGTACACTCAAAGAAGGTTTGTATTATGGTTTTACATCAGAAACAAAACATCAAGATATATAGTGATGCAGATTGGGCAGGTAATCGTGATGATAGGAGATCAACTTATGGATACTTGTGTTATGTGGGAGATAAGTTAATTTCTTGGTGTTCAAAGAAGCAACACAGTTGCTTTATCATCTACAGAAGTAGAGTACAAAGGGATAGTTGAAGCTGCAAAGGAAGTGATATGGCTTAAGACTCTGATGAAGAGTTTTGACATCATTTAGAGTACACCTACTATTCATGGATATAACATGAGTTCATTGTATTTAGCTGCTAATCCTGTTTTTCATGCCAAGACTAAATACATTGAGATTCAGTACCATTTCCTAAGAGAGAAGGTGATGGATAAAGAGATTGAAGTCATACATACTTCAACAAAAGATCAGATAGCTGATATGCTAACCAAAAGCTTGGATGGACCAAAGCTAGAGAGATTCAAAGACATGGCAGGCATAAAGAAGATAGATAAAACCTCAATTGATGATTGAGGGGGAGCTGTTAGTGCAGGGAAATCAACAATTGAAGTTTTGGATGAAGAACTGAAGTCAAGGACTGAGGAAAAGACCAAGTCATGAAGCATGAAGGAAGTTCATATCCAGGAGATAAAGATGTGTATACATATGTATATTATTTTAGAGTCAGATCATCACATACTTTTGTATGGTCATGAGTTTGTAAAAATTTGCCTATATATACAAAGAAAATGTCGGGGCAAAGTAGAGAGTTGATGTAAGAACAAGTTTGGAAGAGATTTAGATGTTATTAGATACTCTAGAAGTGAATAGATTCTCTCTCATTACTCAGAAGAAAATTTTCTCAAAAATAGAAAATGTTGCACCCGATCTTTCTGAGTATTCTCCTTGTATGTTGAATCTTTTGTGAAATGCTTTTGTACAAGTCTAAGTCTACAGTTGATTGACCTCTGTATGAATTTTTAGTTTCTAATTGTGATCAGGCTGAGAGAATTGAGTGTAGGAACATTTACATGTGTAAATGGAAACATGATAAGTTGCAGGAGGTGCAAAATTTGATGTTAATGTTTTGGTCAGTTCTCCTTCGACAATGTAAAGTTTTGAGCAAGCAAGCACTCAATCTTCAAGTTGGAATGTAAGTTACCTATGGCTAAAAGCATTTTCATAAACGGGTTCTAGATTAAGAGAACCAAGTGTTAGAAGTTACAGGTGTCTAAATCGACTTCTCAGAATAACAGTTTTAGACATAGGTAACTTGTTGAGATCATTTCTCACGATATACTGAATCTTTTGGAGTGATTCAAATTGGAGAAGGTGCGCAAACTTTAGGCAACACCTTGTGCAAAGTTTCATAAAAAAGTTTACACAATTGATAAGTTAATGACAGAGAGATATATGCAGCAGACTTTCTATGTAGTCATCTTGTTCACTGATTTTTCAAAATCTTCATAATTGATCATTGATCCTCTAAAATTGGTGAAGGTTTGAGTTACTCTTGTTATAGAGGTGCTCTAATTACAAGAGTAGCTTGTTCTTTTGGAGATTAAAAACTCTCCATCAAAGTTCCTCATAGGTATATTCCTCTTGCAGAGGCTCTTTCTCTTCTAAGTCTTCTTCTACTTCTTGCCCTAATTCTACTTCTTCCATTCTAAAATCAGGAATCCTCTAGTAGCTCTTTAGATGGAGAAGTATGTTCAACTACTTGTTTGCCTTTAGATTCCATGTTTTACTACCCTTCCCCCATTTGCTAACTAGAGAATATAAAAATGAATGGAAGTAATGCTTAAATATGCAAGAAGAGAAATATAACACAAGAGCACTTCCCTGTTACAAAATGAAGCTGCGGAAGCAAAATCCAAGTGATCCTTGAAGCTTTAGGTTGCTGATTTTGAATCCTCACCAGGCCTAAACAAAAATTGGAAATGTCTGGTTGGTCAAAGGAGGTTCTAAACACCAAAAACCATAAAAAACAATGCCAAAACCATGTAGCAATAGCCCCACCGGGAAAATTGAGTAAAATTGAGCAACTTCTGAGATTTGATAGTCCTTGCCAGTCCAAGAAATGTATCCCAGCACTTGTACTTCAAATATTTAAGACTATCCCAAGTGAAAAAAGTGAATTTGGACACCGAATGATGAAAAACTAGGCCCGGGAGTGGCCACCTAGTTCTTACTGAAGTGCTGCAAAGAGATTTTGGTTGACCAAAGCTTGTCCAAATCCAACATTAGTAGTTTCTAAATGGAGCTTAAGAGTGTAGCTTCAGAACGTGACCAAGATTTTTGAAATCGGATATCGTATGAGCAATCTATGGTGCGGAGAAACCGAGTATGTCACAACTAGACTATGGGAAAGCAATTCTTCATGGAGTAGTGACTTTGAGAGCTCAATACTAAGAAACTAAAGCCTTTTTGAACAAGCTAATGAGCCATAACCCATATCCACAGCCCATAATACATGTATATATCATCAATTTCCCAAATCTTTAATAGAGAACATAATTTTTCTCCCCCCCAAGTTAGAGAAAAATTTCGAATATGATCATCTTCAGCACCTCCTCTCTTGGTTCTTCTCAAAAAACACACGAGCTCGTTGCAGAGTTCGAATATCCCACATATATAGAGAGCAGCACTGAGCATGAGCATATATAGTACCCTCTTACTATGAGACTTCCACCAAAGAGGGAGGCTAGAGAGTGAAGGAGCGAGCCTTCTGTGTGTGTAGCTCCCGTCAGTTATGGCATGTCGACTGTATGCATGCTCAGTGCCCGTCACATGTCCTTGTTCTGTCGCGCTGTACTGTGTGGTCTTGGAAATTGGCTCCCATACCAATTGTTAATACACTCAATGATAGCCCTCCATTTTTGAAAGGCTTGTGCTCCAACTTCGAGGTCGCTCACGGAGATCGATGTTTGCCTTGTCGCCTAGCCACGCATGTATATCTTGACTCTCTCTCTTTCCATAAATAAGAGTGACCCATGGCTCTACACATGGGTGCCCCATGGCACTCATGTGTGAGCCCATTTCATAATCACTTAAAAGGTGGTTCACACCTTTCTCAAGGGTTACTCAATATAACGATATGGGAGCTTTCCTAGCTTTGTCACTCTAATACATGCTATTTGTTTAGTGATTTTGAACTTGTATAATGATGAAAAACTAAATGCCTTAAAATTTGAGGATTTGGGCACTGTTTTTCTACATAAATATCAATGTAGAACACACACGTCAACTATGTGTGTTGTGAATCAATCTTTCTTAGCTATTCAAAAGGGAAAAGGTAAACTGAGCTCATCTACTATTGTAAGTAGAAATTTTCTAATGCTACAAATTCAAAGAAACAACATAGATTTGAAAAGAAAACAAGAAAGTCAGAATTGTTTTGCAAGTGTTGTAAAGAAAATGATCATGTCATTAAGACTCATCTTAAACTCTCTACAAAAGAGGCAAAGTATAACGAGGTTGAAATGGTTATTTTTTGTTTAAATGGAGGTTTGGTCGAGGCCTACTCCCCGAGACTTTAACTTTGAAATTACAACTGTACAAGGAAGGGCATAGTACCCATGGGACCCCCCTTATCCCACAAGAACAGGGGTTTACAACTGGGTTAAACGGCGGTCACAACTACCGCGGGGATGGTCAAATGATGGCCAACAGCCACATACATCAATTCCCGGGATTTATATGTCCCTACATGTTGCTGCCAGGGGTTGAACCCTCACCCCCGCCTCAAGAGGCGAGAGGCCCAACCACCAGGCCAGCGAACCGGGACTGGTTGAAATGGTTATTGGAGAGGCCTCTACATCTAGAAATAAGTATGCTAACCTTTTTTCAAATGAAGATTGTATAACTACTCATTGCAGCTACAATTCCTCTTTTCATGAACAATGTATGTCTATAGTAGAGACTAACGTTTGATATTTCTATAGTGCTCCCCCAAAGCATATTACCAACATAGTTTCTTCTCTTCACTTGAGCCTACCCTTACAAGGAATATTTTCATATTCGCAACTAACTCCTCTTAATGAGTGATGCACATTAGAAAGATCATTCTTACTATTGATCATTGTTGGAACATCAAGCTTACGATATGCTTGAGGTGGGTTTTATCTACATCAAAAACGATCGCTTGGATTATGGCAAAACAATATCCGTTGGAGAGTTCTTTTACCTATGCTCATTTATTGTATCTTTTTGAGAGATTTTTGATGGTTCATTTATCGTTAAAAGCCTTGAGATTTACACATGTAAAAGTAGAAAAAGAGATCCAAAATCCCATGAATTTGTGGTGGTTGAGTTGTAATCAAAAGCAATCAATCACCTAAAAGTAGATCAAACTAGATCTTCACTTTTCCTAGATTGTAGGAAAATGAATTGATTCCCTCCAACAACCATTCCCATGTTTAGTTGAATTGAAAATCCACTTGTAGAAGTCATAAAACACTCCTAGAGTCTATATAAAGACTTCAAATCACTTGTACAATACATGGAAGCAATATACATACACTTGTGACCATCATTGTCTTGCTCCTTCAATTCTCTACAGCATCTTCTTTGCCAACAATAATCTTGCAAAGGTTGTTTCTCTCTCTATAGAGCTCAAAATTGAGTGCAAGATGCCTCATTAGAAAGATATTAGTGTCTGATTTATGCTTAAAAATTTTCATAGCATTTGGTTTCGTAGATTGAGCGAAATCTGAGTTTTTTTTGTCTCGGGGTCAATCTATGCATATTCTTGAAAAATACGAGGTACCACCATTGATTGTCTGATTCATTCCTATAGCATATTTTCCTTATTCCTTATACTTTTGTGCATTATATACACTCAACCCTATGTGTATCACTCCCATAAAAGTATTTTTTCTAATTATAATCATGTTGGTCGCTATGGGCATTTGAAGTTCATTATCTCTTCCATAGATAGTAAGTTTTTTGAGCTAGTCGACATGCAAACCTATTTGTTTTGTATTTTTTCTGGGTCGCTCCAATAAAAGTATTTTTTCTAATTATAATCATGTTGGTCGCTATGGGCATTTGAAGTTCATTGTCTCTTCCATAGATAGTAAGTTTTTTGAGCTAGTCGACATGCGAACCTATCTGTTTTGATGCTCCAAAGTACATAGTGCATTTCTTTGCACTTGTCGCATGTCTATAAGGTCTATTTGAGTCTCCATAAGCTCAAGAGATGGTCTTGTGTTGGTTGGTTGGACCAAACTTCATCGTTTCGAAACACACTTTTCTACGTCCTACCAGCTTCTCCAAGTTCTTTCATATCAGAGCTAGATCAAGATGGGTGATGGCTTTCACTCAATGATCGAGAAGCTTAATTGACACAACTACACGGCTTGGAAAATCAGAATGGAGGACTATTTGCATGGTAGAAATCTTTATGGAATTGTAGCAAGTGATGAAGCTATGCCTATTCCAAGATCCAAAGGAGGACCTACACAAGAGGAGAGAAAGAAGCTCACACTTTGGTGTGCAAGGGATGCTCAAGCAAGGTCGTATATACTAAACTCTATCTCTGACTTTCTATTACCACCTATTAAAGGATGCAAGACATCTCAAGAGAATTGGAATTCCCTTGAGACTTTCTTTTCTGCTAGTACCAAAGCAAGAAAGAATCATCTTTGGAACGAGTTCAACCAAATGCAGAAGGCACCTAAGCAAGGCTATCATGAGGCAAATTCTCAATGGGGTTCGAAGTGATAAGCAATTGCAATCCTTCATGACAGCTTATGATCTCATCATGGATGTGCAAACTCCAAACTTCAACATCTTTCTTGGACAAGTCTTCAATCAAGAAGCCAACAATAGCATCAAGGAAGGTAACTCCTATCATGGTAATTCAACTAGTGCTCTATATTAAAATAAGAAGGATAAGAAGAAAAAAGGCAAGAAGAAGGAAGAAGATGAAGAAGAGACTTCTCAAGCCAACTTCGCAAGCAAGAGCCACTGGAAAGGGAAGAAGAAAGGACCAAAGCAAGACAAAGCCGAAGGTTAGAATGTTCAACCTCGTGCCATATGCGATAAAACCAACCACACCACTCAAAATTGTTGGTTCAATGGGAAGACCCAGAAAGGAAGTGGAAGAGGTGGATATGGCAGCAATAGAGGCAGAGGTGGACACAACTTCAACAATAACAATAGAAGCTATAATAGAAGGGACTTCAACAATTATTCAAAAGATCAACCACATGAAGTCTCATTGCTTCTTATGAATCTAAGCCACAAAGAAGGTAAAAAAGATGACCATTTGTTCTACATAGATTTAGGATGTTCAAATCATGTTGTAGGCAACATTGCTCTTCTATCTTATTTGGAAAGTCCAAATCATAGACATGAAGTACAAACAGGGGATGACACAAAGCACAATGTGGAGAAGATTGGTAATGTCAAAGCTTCCAATGGCAGGACAAACATTCTGAGTAAGGTTCTCTATGTACCCACTATCACTAAAAACCTAATAAGTGTAGGCCAAATAGTCAAAGAAGGCTTGCAAGTTAAGTTCACCCAACATGGAGCTTTTGTGGAAGATCCATGTCAAGGCTTCAAGAAGATAGCCAGAGGTGAGAAACATGGTAAGCTCTTTACTTTTGAAGTAGGAGAAACTAGCAACATATCTCTATTCAACTTTGGGTCTCAAACCCTAAGTGAGCTTGAAGTGTGGCATAAGAGACTTGCTCATGTGAATGAAAGAACCTTGAAGGATATATAGAGGGATCAAGTGTTCTAGGGCTGTCAAACATATCAAAGCGCCACATGATCAACAGGTGTGATGCATGTCAGATTGGGAAGGCACAAAGACAACCATTCAACCACAAAGGCTACATCCACAACAACTTATTGGACTTAGTACATACAGATGTATGGGGACCAAGTCAAGAACCTTCATTGGTAGGATCAAGGAATTATGTCTCATTTATTGACGACCATAGTAGATGGACTATTATTTACTTTATCAAGAGTAATAATGAAGTGTTTGATTGCTTCAAGAAGTATCTAGCACATATGGAGAATCATACAAGTAGATCACTAAAGAAGCTCAGAACTAATGGAGGGGGGGAATACTTCTCCAAAGATTTTGATGAGTTCTTGCAAGATAAAGGTATCGATGTTGGAGTTAGACGTCTACGGAAGCACGCGAATAGCACAAGGAAGAAGAAGCTTGGAGCACAACACACAATACTGAATGCATTACTAGAGAATATACAAAGATAATTAGCCCATTAGGGCAATAGGCGTATATACAAGCCACGGGAAAAAAACCTCCTAAAGAGGGAAAAAAGTGCCCCGACGGTCCTAGAGTGTTCACACACATCACTACCTAAATATATCAACAAATCCCCCCTAGGAGTGATGCGATGAAAAAGTAGCTGGCCCTCATGTATAAGGAAGTGCCAAGCTATGTGGAAATCACTCCATAAAAGGAAGTAAGCCCAAAGCTTTGTGGAAAACTTCAAACTTCTCCCTAGGCAGAGCCTTCGTGAAAAGATCTGCAATGTTCTCCTGCGTGGGCACATATGCCAAGCTGATCTCCCTAGCAGAGAACCTCTCCCTGACATAGTGATAATGCACCTCAATGTGCTTAGTGCGAGCATGGAACACAGGGTTCCTCGCAACTGCCAATGCGCTCTGACTGTCAGTGAAGATGGTGGTGGCAGAAGTCTGACCAACACCCAAATCAGCCATAAGGCGTCTTAGCCACACACACTCAACAATCGTTGTGAAAGCTGCCCTTTACTCAGCCTCACAACTAGAAGTGGCCATAGTAGGCTGCTTCTTGCTCAACCAAGATATACATGAGCTACCAAGCATGAAGCAAAAGCCACTAGTGGACACACGAGTGTCATAGCAACCAGCCCAGTCTGAGTCAGGAAAAACATGGAAATCTGGCAATAGTGATCCCCCCTTGGGATAAAACAACCCAAGTAGCCGAGTACCACTCAAGTAGCGAAAGATGCGCTTAACTGCCTCCCAATCCTTGACACCTAGGCAATGCATAAATCTGCTCATCTGTGAGACAGCAAACTGAATATCTGGCCGAGTAATGCATAAGTAAATCAAGCATCCAACAGCCTGTTGATAGAGGACAGCATCAAATGCATCTCCAGCATCATGAAGACTCAATCGTAAACCTATCTCCATTGGAGTGGCAATAGACTTACAGTCTTCAAGGCTAAAATGCTACAATAATGTGTCAATATATTTCGTTTGACACAAAGCCAATTCCACCATCAACGTGCATAAATTGAATGCCCAAATAATGATGCAAATGCCCCAAATCAGACATCTCAAATGAGGCATGCAAATCAGCCTTAAAATCAGCAATATGCCTATCATTAGGACCAGTGAGTAGCATGTCATCAACATAAACCACAATGATCAGAGGTACAACATTAGCACGCTTAACATATAAGGTGCTTTCAGTTGGACTGTTCTCAAAACCATGTGCAATCAGATGGGCATGTATCTTTTCATACCAAGCACGTGGTGCTTGCTTTAAACCATATAATGCCTTCTTTAACCTGCACACCTGGTTCTCATGCCCTTTCTGCACAAAGCCATGGGGCTGAAAAACATACACTTCTTCATGCAAGTCACCATTCAGAAATGCAGTTTTAATGTCCAACTGATGTACATTCCAACCATGATGGGCTGCAAGTGCATAGATGCTCCGAACAGTAGTCATACGGCATGTAGGTGCAAAGGTCTCACCAAAATCAATGCCTCTTTCCTGTGCATAACCCTTTGCAAAAAGCCTAGCCTTATACCTGTCAACTGTACCATCAGGTTTACGCCTCAGCTTGTATACCCACTTAGTACCAATGGCGTTCTTGCCAAGAGGCAAGTCACATAAAGACCAAGTACCATTCTTCATTATTGCATCATATTCAGATTGCATAACAGCCATCCAATTTTCTGAATTTTGTGCTTCATCAAACGAAACAGGCTCATTCTCATCATAGAGACTAGATGCAGCCATAGCATAGCAATCTGATGCAAAGGAGGCCCTATGAGAGCCTGAACGAGTACGATATGACAAAGGTGCATCTAATTTGCTGTCACACAAAGTCTGCAGCAGCCACTTTGGCATAGCTTTTGCCTGCTCAATATCAGCTCTCTCATCAACTAGTGCATCATGTAAATCTGCATAAAAAATGGAATGATCTGCATCATCACATGTAACCTGCAAAGGCTGAGAAGTTGCCTCATTAGGACCAGCATTAGGCTGTCCACCTGTAAAAAGAGGCAGCAAAGTATCATACATGTCTTTGGAGCTAACAGATGTCTCCTTAGTACATGAAAGCAATGGCTGAATAGCATGTTCCACAAAAACAACATCACGGCTAACCAGACTGTGTTTAGTCTGTGGATGATACAGATGATAGCCTTTACTTTCAAAATCGTACCCAACAAAAATACATTTTACTACTTTATCATTCAATTTTCGACGATATTGTTCGGGCACAAATGCATATGCCAAACAACCAAAAACACGCAGATGAGCAATAGATGGCTTGCGATCATGCCAAGCCTCATATGGAGTGATAGACTGCAACGCTTTAGTGGGACACCTGTTCAGTACATATGGTACATACATGACAGCCTCAAGCCAAAAACTCTGTGGTAAAGCCTGACTCTTGACCATACACCTCACCATCTCCATGAGTGACCTGTTCTTTCGTTCAGCAACTCCATTCTGTTGAGGTGTATACAACACTGTACACTGGTGTTTTATCCCACGTTCAACCAGAAATGCATTAAAATCAGAAGACATATATCCCCTCCCCCATCAGAACAGAGGGTGCCCATTTTACATGTTGACAGATTTTCAGCCAAAACCAAAAACTGTTTGAAGCACATGAACACTTCGGACTTTGCCTTCAATGGATATACCCATGCATGCCTAGAAAAATCATTGATGAAAGTCCCGAAGTAAAGATAATTCCCAAAAGAAGGTATCTGCATAGGACCACAAACATCACTATGTACAAGCTGCAATTTTTGAGCAGCCCAAACTGAACCATCTTTTGGAAAGGATGAACGCTGCATTTTGCCCAAAATACAGCCTTCACAAACATGTTTTCCAGGTGCCTCAAGTTTGGGAAAAGAGGACACCATTTCAGATTTTTGTAGGCATAGCAAACTAGCAAATTTCAGATGACCAAAGCATGCATGCCAAAGCTTTGCATCTGACATAGCCTGAGAATCATTTACTGCGCATGCCAAATCATTTACAGATCTTTCATAGTCTATGAACTTATACAGCCCACGACATAAAACACCAGAAGTAATAATCACATCGCCATTTGATAGATCATGAACTGTACACCTGTCATCAACAAATTTCACAACCAAGCCAATCTTGGCTAATGCAGAAACTGATAACAGGTCCTTCTTGATCCCTGGCACAAATAAAGCATCTGACAAAGTGAAAGAACTACCATCAGCAGTAGTCAAAATGATCTTACCAACTCCCATAACAGGATAAGAGGAGTTGTTGGCGCATGTAACAATATTCCCTGTAGGGGCAGGCTCGAGTGAAGAGAAGAAACTACACTGCGAGGTAATATGTTTGGTCGCCCCACTGTCAAAATACCAAACATCTGAGTCTACTGCAGACATACACTGCTCATGAGAAGATGGGTCAAAACTGCAAACAATAGTAAATGCCCATTCTTCTTCCTGCACAAGATTAGCAGACTCCGTTTTTGGTGTAGAGGCTTCTGCAACAACCATTCTAGCCTCTTTCTTTTTTGCCTCTTTTGCAGCCAGTTTTGGACAGTTCTTTATGATATGATCATTCCCTTTACAGTACTTACAAAACAATTTCTGATTTTTTCTCATCTTTGTCTTCGTTCTTCGAATGTGCAGCATTTGCAGATTTCTACTTACTAGTAGAAGAGCTCCATTTTTCTTTGCCCTTCTGACTAGCCAAAAAAGCTTGATCTGCAACATGCATAATGGACCTGTTCTACCTGGACTGATCTTCCTGCGACAGAACAGAAATTAACTCCTCAAATGATAAGGCATTTGGATTGCCTTTCATCATCAAGCGAAGAGTAGAAGCAAAACTCTGATATGAATCAGCAAGACCATTCAGAATGGTCTCCACAAGTGAGCTATCTGGTATAACCTCATCAGCAGAAATCAACTGTTCCTAAACTGTCCATAGAATCACCCTCATTCATGTGCTCACTCTCCAACTGTTTTCGGAGGTAAGCAACACGAGCCTTATTCCTAGCTTGCTACAATGTGGTAAGTGTATCCCAAGCATCCTTAACTATTCTGCAAGAGTGTATGTGAGGAATAATGGCACGTTTGATAGACAAAGCTATCAATGCATGTGTCTGGGCATCTCTACCATCCCAACGAATCTGCTCTGTAGTAGGTGCAGCAGAAACCGCAGTATGAAAAGGAATATGCAGAACATCATCATCTTCGACACCTTCTGCATCAACTTCTGTACCTGCTATTGTTACAGTTGCAGGTGTGATAGGACGTTTTTCAACACCCTGCACAATGTTCCATAGTCCTTTTGCAACCAATACATGTCGCATCATATAAGCCCACAACGGGTAGTTGGTACCATCCAACTTATCCTCAACAGTGTTGGTGCAAACAAGCCTTAACACTTGACTTTGTTGTGTGCCTTTGAAGACCCAACTTAAAGCTTGGACTATTGAACCCTTGGAAAGCATAAAAGATTGAACCCTTGGATGATACATTCACAAGATTCAATAATCATGTGAACCTAGTCTTAGTGATTTTTACTTTTATCTCATGTAAAAGTCTATATGACTTTAACTACTCATGTAATCACACCTAACAGAGGAAGTCGTGGAAAATTTGATTGATTGAGTGGGTGAATGATTGAGAGAATATCTCATTCATTTTTAGGTACATGATTCAAGGAGATTGACATAGATTTGAAATTCAAAATTTTACTCAATCTCTATAAAAGCTACAAGTCAAAAGTCGCGGGCATCCTTCACTCCTCCCGAAGCAATTCTGAGTCAATCATTGAGTGTGTGTGAGCTACACCATAGCCTACATCTCTGAGTACCATTGTGCATCACTTTACATGCCAATGGGAATGTACAATCATTAGATTTAATCAATATACATATATTCATAGTCTCTGTTTTCTCTGAGTGACTACCTCCAACTCTGTCAACTTCCAAGAAGCATATCTCAAGATCTACTGAACCAAATTTGATGATCCAGGGCTCATTGGAACCAGCTCAAAGTATTCTACAACACTACAAAGTTTCAAGTCAATCTATTCAGCCAATTGGGAGAAATCGCTGTCGAAGTGATCACTGGTATATCTCTGTGTGATTCCTAAAAAATCGGGGGTGTCCCTGAGTTTGCTAAACATCATGCTCAGTGTATAGTTTGTCATTTGGAGTGATTTAACTTGCTAATGATAGCTTGTTAAGTTAATTTAATACTCCCAGAAGGAATTAGACCAATTGTAAGTGTGCTGGACACACTGAGCTTAGGACTGAGCAGGTGTCATTACAGAAATAGCAAGTTTTTTGGACTTATGAAGGTTCAAACTTATCTGTTTTGATTTGATCATTTCTCAATCACTTTGTAAAGTACATATATAGTTTCTTGGTGTCATTTGGAAGCTCAAGGAGTCTCCAAACCAAATCTGAAGAGAAGAGAGGGCAGGTGTGAAGCAGGTCTAGCAGCACCAACTTGATCTTCTGATTGTACCCAGCCATCACATTCAACAGTGGTATCAGAGCAAACAAGGTAATCATGGGTGATGGTTTCCCTTCCTTTATTGACAAATTGGATAGGAATAACTACCAGGCATGGTCATTAAGAATGAAGACTTATCTACAAGGGAGAAGCTTGTATGGATACATATCAGGAGATGAGGAGTTGCCCTCATTCAAAACCAGAGGCCTACCTACAAAGGATGAGCATGAGAGACTTAATCAATGGTGTGCTAAAGATGCTTTAGCAAGGTCATATCTTCTAAACTCTATCTCTGATTTCCTTCTACCTCATGTTAGGAACTGTAAGACTTCCCAAGAGACTTGGGAGACCTTGTCAACATATTTCTCATCAAGCACAAGGGCCAGAAAGAATCAGCTATGGATTGAGTTTACAACTCTTAGGAAGCAATCAAAACAATGTGTTTCAGATTTTGTCACCAAAGTCAAAGATATAGCAGATCAACTTGCAAGTGTTGGAGAAGAGATTGAAGAAGAGCAAATAGTCAGACAAGTGATCAATGGACTCAAAGCAGATGACAAGTGGGAGAGCTTTACCACTGCAATGGACTTGTACATGGACATTCAAGCACCTGATCTAACAACTCTGATTGGACCACTCTTTACACATGAAGCCAAGATCACAAAGAATGGAGAGCAATCAAAAGGTAACAATCCCTCTGCCCTATATACAGATAAGAAGTCTAAAGATAAGGGTAAAAGCAAGAAGGTTGATGATGAAGGATCCACCTCCCAAGCAAACTATGCAGGGAGAGGTAGATCATCTAGAGGTAGGGGCAGAGGAGGTAAGTCAGGTAGGGGGAGACCCTATAATCAATCTCCATGCAATATTTGTGGCTTGTCTAATCATACTACAGATGAATGTTACAAAAACTACAAGAACCAAAGAGGAAGAGGTCACCAAAGAGGAGGATACTCCCAAGGCAGAGGCAGGTTCAATCAATCTCAAGGCTACCATGGCTACAACAATAACTACAACAACAATTACAACAATAGCTACAATCACAATGGCAATTATCAAGGAGGATATAGGAACAGAAAGGATTACAACAATTATGCAGAGGATCAAGATGATTCCTTGTTGATTATGAACATGACATCTAAATCAGGTATCAATGATGATCATTTGTTCTATATTGACTCAGGTTGCTCTAACCATGTAGCTGGGAATGTTGCCTTACTCTCTGATTTGGAAGAACCTAAAGGCAAGCACCAAGTGCAGACAGGTGATGATACTAAACACTCAGTGGTTAAAGTAGGAAATGTCAAAACAAGTGATGGTAATCAGAATTTACTTAGCAGAGTATTGTATGTTCCAACAATCACCAAGAATCTGATGAGTGTAGGTCAGATTGTTGAAAAAGGTCTACAGGTCAGGTTCACTCAACATGGTGCATTTGTGGAGGATCCAAGACATGGATTCAAAAGGATAGCCAAGGGAGAGAAGTCAGGTAGATTGTTTACCTTTGAACTTGAGGATACTAAAAGTATTGCCTTATACAACTATAGGGACCAAACCCTATCAGAATTGGAGATGTGGCACAAGAGATTGGGTCACATTGGAGAGAGAACCATAAAGCAAATGAGCAGAGATCAATGTGTGCTTGGGATACCTAATGTATCCAAGCAACACATGATATACAAGTGTGGGGCTTGTCAATTTGGTAAGTCACACAGGTTGCCATATACTAAGAAAGGATTTATGCATGAAGATTACTTGGAATTGGTGCATACAGATGTGTGGGGACCAAGCAAGGAGCCATCCATATCTGGATCAAGGTACTATGTATCTTTTATAGATGATTATAGCAGATGGACTGTCTTGTACTTCATGAAACATAAAGATGAAGTATTTAATTGCTTCAAAAGGTATCTTGCATTAGTAGAGAATCAAACAGGTAGACATTTAAAAAGATTAAGGTCTGATGGTGGTGGAGAATACTTCTCCAATGACTTTGAAGAGTTCTTGCAGGAAAGAGGCATCAAGAGGGAGATTACCACAAGGTACTCTCCAGAACAAAATGGGGTAGCTGAAAGAAGAAATAGACTCATTGTGGAGACAGCTAGGTCTATGCTTAATGAGAAGAAACTACCAAATTATCTTTGGGCAGAGAGTGTATCTACTGCCACATACTTAATCAACAGGTTGCCATCAAAGACACTTGATGGAATGACACCCTATGAGGCTTGGCATGGTAAGAGACCTTCTCTAGATCATTGCAAGATTTTTGGGTGTGTTGCATATGTGCATATTCCCTCACAGGTAAGGGGAAAGCTAGACCCTAAGGCTGAGAAGTGTATCTTTATTGGTTATGATTTGAATCAGAAAGGATACAGGTTCTATAACCCCTCAAACAAAGGCTTCAAGGTAAGCAGAGATGTAATCTTTGATGAAAATGATTCATGGTATGATAATGAGTGCAGGAAAGTTAGCCTACCTTATGATATGGAAGAAGACTTTCCAAAGCTTGTCAGACAAGAACCAACTCAGAATGAGGATACAAGTTCAGATGATGAAGACACCATCAACATTGAAGAATTCAAAGCTTGGAAATCCAAAGGGAAGATGAAGATGAAGCAACTTGAAGACAATCCAGAATCCTCAACTCAAGCTATGAGGAGATCTTCAAGGGAAAAGAAGAAACCTATTAGGTATGGATATGATACTTCACTTGTAACCAAGCACTCTGTATATCTTGCAAAGGATATCTTAAGTGAAGAACCAGGTACATTTGAGGAAGCTATTACTAAACCAGAATGGAAGGAAGCAATGGATGAAGAAATGGAGGCTCTCAAGGAGAGTGATACTTGGGACTTGGTACCCAAGAAGGACTCCATGAAGGTCATAGGATCCAGATGGATCTACAAACTCAAAAGGAACTCAGATGGTACAATAAGCAGGTACAAAGCTAGGTTGGTAGCCAAGGGTTTTGCACAAACCCAAGGCATTGATTATGAGGAGACATTTTCTCCTGTGGCAAAGATGCCAACTATCAGAATTATGGTGAGTGTAGCTGCATCCAAAAATTGGAACATGTACCAATTGGATGTGAAGAATTCATTCTTGAATGGATGGATATCTGAAGAGGTTTACATGTCACAACCACCTGGCTATGAAGATCCCAATAAGGTAAATCATGTTTGCAAATTGAAGAAAGCTCTGTATGGATTGAAGCAGGCACCTAGAGCATGGAACTATAGGTTGACAACCTATCTCTTGGATCAAGGATTTGTGATGAGTAAAGCAGATACTTCATTGTTTATAAAGAAGAACAATTCAGAGGTAATATACTTGTGTGTCTATGTTGATGACATCATTATTACAGGAAATGATGTTCAAGGGATTAGACACATCAAAGGTCAAATGATGAAGGAATTCAAGATCAATGATCTTGGACTATTGAAGTACTTCCTAGGACTTGAATTGGTCTACACAAATTCAGGTATATTCATTACTCAGAAGAAGTACATTCAGGACATGGTCAAGAAGTTTAATTTGCAGGAAGCTAAAGTCTCAAACATTCCTATGGAGGTCAACCACAAACTCAGTGCACATGAAGGAGAAGAACTCAAGGATATTACAGGTTACCAAAGTTTGGTAGGTAGTCTCAATTATGCTACCTTAACTAGGATTGATATCTCATATGGTGTGAGTATACTTAGCCAATTTATGCATAAGCCAAGAGTACCACATTTGGAGGCAGCCAAGAAGATAGTAAAGTACCTAAAGGGAACACAAAATCATGGTTTGTATTATCCATATTCATCAGACATTGATATCAAGGTATACTCAGATGCAGATTGGGCAGGTTGCAAGGATGACAGGAGGAGTACATCTGGTTACATGTGCTTTGCAGGTGATAAACCTATTTCTTGGTCATCCAAGAAACAACCCACAGTGGCTCTATCATCTACTGAGGCAGAGTACAGAGGGCTAGCCAATGCCACTCAAGAATCAATATGGTTAAAGTTACTCTATTCAGAATTGGGCCTATACACAAGGCCACCTATCATATTTGGTGATAACACAAGTTCACTTCATTTAGCTGCTAATCCTGTGTATCATGCTAGGACAAAACACATAGAGGTGCATTACCACTATGTGAGGGAGAAACTACTTAGCAAAGAAATCCAATTATCATATGTGTCCACTAATATTCAATGTGCAGATCTGCTTACAAAAGCTTTGGATGGGAGCAAGCTATGCAGGTTTAAATCCATGATTGGATTGCAGGATATCATTGAAGATTAAAGATGAAGACTCAAGCAAGTGTTTGGCTTGAGGGGGAGCTGTTGGTGCAAACAAGCCTTAACACTTGACTTTGTTGTGTGCCTTTGAAGACCCAACTTAAAGCTTGGACTATTGAACCCTTGGAAAGCATAAAAGATTGAACCCTTGGATGATACATTCACAAGATTCAATAATCATGTGAACCTAGTCTTAGTGATTTTTACTTTTATCTCATGTAAAAGTCTATATGACTTTAACTACTCATGTAATCACACCTAACAGAGGAAGTCGTGGAAAATTTGATTGATTGAGTGGGTGAATGATTGAGAGAATATCTCATTCATTTTTAGGTACATGATTCAAGGAGATTGACATAGATTTGAAATTCAAAATTTTACTCAATCTCTATAAAAGCTACAAGTCAAAAGTCGCGGGCATCCTTCACTCCTCCCGAAGCAATTCTGAGTCAATCATTGAGTGTGTGTGAGCTACACCATAGCCTACATCTCTGAGTACCATTGTGCATCACTTTACATGCCAATGGGAATGTACAATCATTAGATTTAATCAATATACATATATTCATAGTCTCTGTTTTCTCTGAGTGACTACCTCCAACTCTGTCAACTTCCAAGAAGCATATCTCAAGATCTACTGAACCAAATTTGATGATCCAGGGCTCATTGGAACCATCTCAAAGTATTCTACAACACTACAAAGTTTCAAGTCAATCTATTCAGCCAATTGGGAGAAATCGCTGTCGAAGTGATCACTGGTATATCTCTGTGTGATTCCTAAAAAATCGGGGGTGTCCCTGAGTTTGCTAAACATCATGCTCAGTGTATAGTTTGTCATTTGGAGTGATTTAACTTGCTAATGATAGCTTGTTAAGTTAATTTAATACTCCCAGAAGGAATTAGACCAATTGTAAGTGTGCTGGACACACTGAGCTTAGGACTGAGCAGGTGTCATTACAGAAATAGCAAGTTTTTTGGACTTATGAAGGTTCAAACTTATCTGTTTTGAT
The DNA here is from genome assembly GCA_020310875.1 of Ceratopteris richardii. Lineage (NCBI taxonomy): Eukaryota > Viridiplantae > Streptophyta > Polypodiopsida > Polypodiales > Pteridaceae > Ceratopteris > Ceratopteris richardii. The sequence continues at coordinate 169,258,643 of CM035412.1, forward strand.
TTGATCATTTCTCAATCACTTTGTAAAGTAGATATATAGTTTCTTGGTGTCATTTGGAAGCTCAAGGAGTCTCCAAACCAAATCTGAAGAGAAGAGAGGGCAGGTGTGAAGCAGGTCTAGCAGCACCAACTTGATCTTCTGATTGTACCCAGCCATCACATTCAACAAACAGCCAACATGCAAAATACATCACTACTTTCAGCCATGGCCGCTGACTAAAATACCTTGATGCAAAAAATCAACTGTATCTCAAAAAGTTGAACGGAACTACATAGACAAGTTCTGCTAGACCTGTAGCAGACTTCGAGATGCTTAAATTGGCGAATAGAAACTGGTTTATACCTTTGGCACAAAAAGATGAAATAGCCTGCACAAGTTCTACGATAGTGCTTTCGAAGGCCGAAACCAGCTCAAATCGCGATTTCGGCACCACACATCAAAGCTATTTTGATCTCAAAAACACGCTGAGTATGCTCACCAAAATTCGTGCGATTTTGAGACTGCAAATGGAGGAGTGTCGACGGCGCCCTAGATGAAGCGAGGACCTGCTCTGATACCAATTGTTGGAGTTAGACGTCTGCGGAAGCACGCGAACAGCACAAGGAAGAAGACGAAGCTTGGAGCACAACACACAATACTGAATGTATTACTAGAGAATGTACAAAGATAGGTAGTCCATTAGGGCAATAGGCGTATATACAAGCCGGGGGAAAAAAACCTCCTAAAGAGGGAAAAAAGTGCCCCAATGGTCCTAGAGTGTTCACACACATCACTACCTAAATATATCAACAATCAAAAGGGAAGTGAATATCAGGTACTCTCCTCAACTAAATGGAATTGTCGAGAGTAGAAACAAGACATTTGTTGGATCAGCCAGAACAATGCTTGAAGAGAAGAAGTTGCCACATTATCTATGGGCAAAGGCTATTTCAACTATTGTGTACCTTGTCAATAGACTACCATCCAAATCACTTCAACATATGACTCCTTATGAAGCATGGCATGGAAGAAAACCTAGACTTGGACATTGCAAGGTTTTTGGTTCTTTAGCTTATGTTCATGTACCATCATGAATAAGAGGTAAGCTAGATGAAAGGGCAACAAAGGCAGTGTTTATTGGATATGATTCAACTCAGATGTGTGAAAGGTTCTATAATCCTTCAACCAAGCAATTAACTATGAGTAGAGATGTTGTGTTTGAAGAACATAGGTCTTGGTATGGTGAAGACAAAAAAAAGGTAACTCTACCATATGATCTTCATTCTGATTCTCATCAATTAGGAAACAAGCATGATACACATATCCATGATCCAAGAAGTGATATAGATGATGAATAAGATGAAAGAGAAAAGGATTACAAGCTATGGAAGTCAAGAGGCAAAGCAAAGATGCAAGAGGTTGGAGAATGCTTCAAACAAGCACCTAGAAGATCAGCACGAGAGAAGAAACAACCAAAAAGGTATGGATATGATTCCACATTTCTTATGAAGCATTCAATCTACTTTGCAAAGTCTCTATTTCATAGGAATCCTCAACCTATGAAGAGGCAAAGGGAAACCCTAATTGGTAAAGGCCATGAAAGAAGAAATAGATGCATTGAAGGAGATGGACACTTGGAATTTGGTTCCAATGTCACCGAATCAAAAGGTGATTGGTTTCAAATGGGTATATAAAGTTAAAAGAAATTTAGATGGATCAGTTTGCAAGTACAAGGCAAGATTAGTTGCCAAATGATGCTCACAAACTCATGGTATAGACTATGAGGAAACATTCTCACTAGTTGCAAAGATGACTACAATCAGGACATTGATAAGTGTAGCTATTGCAAGGAATTGGAGACTCCTCCAACTTGATATGAAAAATGCATTCTTAAATGGTTGGATAAGTGAAGAGGTATACATGTCACAACCACCAGGTTTTGAAAACCATAATCATCCATCTTATGTTTCTAGACTTAAGAAAGCATTGTATGGATTGAAACAAGCTCCTAGACCTTGGAATTACAGGTTGGTTACATATCTTCAATATCAAGGGTTTAAACCTGGAAGCTGAGATCCTTCTCTATTCATCAAAAGGGATCACAATGAGGTTATCTATCTATATGTATATGTAGATGATATTATTGTGACATGTGATGATCTAATTGGCATTAAAAGGATAAAGAGACACATGCAAGAGGAATTCAAAATCAGTGACCTAGGTGAGCTCACATACTTCCTAGGTATGTGGGTGATATACATAGATGGAGGAATGTATTTGACTCAGAGATGATACATTCAAGATCTAATTCTCAAGTTCAAAATGGAGAACACTAAACCTGAAGGTACACCTTTGGAGATGAATCATAAACTTAGTGTTTATGAAGGTGAGAAAATTGAAGACATTAAAGAGTATCGAGGCTTGGTAGGTAGCTTGATATATGCTACTCATACTAGGGTAGACATCTCATATAGTGTGGAAGTGCTTAGTCAATTCATGCACTCACTGAGAAGACCACACATGGATGCGGCTAAGAGAGTACTTAAGTATCTCAAAGGTACAATCAATGAAGGTATGTTCTATCATTACTCTTCAGATTTGAATATGAAAATCTATTCAAATGCAGATTAGGCAAGAGCTAAGGATGATAGAAGAAGTACTTCTAGTTACTTAGCATTTGCAGGTTCGAAGCTAGTGTCATGGAGTTCCAAGAAGCAACCTACAGTTGCTTTATTCTCAACTGAAGTAGAGTACAGAGGTTTGACCATAGCAACTCAAAAAGAAATATGGTTAAAAGCATTGTATACAAATTTGGGACTTGTAAGTTCCAAACCTCACATATTTGGAGATAATGTAAGTTACGTGCATCTAGTGACAAACCCTATTTTCCATGCAAGAACCAAACACATAGAGGTTCATTACCACTTCATCAGAGAGAAGCTCATGGAAAATGAGATTGACAATTCATTTGTTCATACTGAAAAGCAAGTAGTAGATATGATGACAAAGGCATTGATGGAATAAAGCTTTGTAGATTCAAAGCTATGGTAGGTATTCAACCTATTAGAGAATGAAGACTCAAGCATACTTTAGCTTGAGGGGGAGCTCTTAGAACATCAAGCTAACACTATGCTTGAGGTGGATTTGATCTACATAAAAAACTATCACTTCGATTATGGCAAAAGAATATCCATTGGAGAGTTCTTTTACCTATGCTCATTTATTGTATTTTTTTGAGGGATTTTTGATGGTTCATTTACCGTTGTAAAATCCTTGAGTTTTACACATGTAAAAGTAGAAAAAGAGAGCCAAATCCCACGAATTTGTGGTGGTTGAGTTGTAATCAATCAAGCAATCAATCACCTAAAAGTAGATCAAACTAGATCTTCACTTTTCCTAGATTGTAGGAAAGTGAATTGATTCCCTCCAGTAACTATTCCCACCTTCATGTGAGTTCAAGATCTGCTTCTAGAAGTCTTGGAACACTCCTTGAGTCTATATAATGACTTCAAATCACTTGTACAATACATGGAAGCAATATACATACACTTGTGATCATCATTGTCTTGCTCCTTCAATTCTCTGCATCATCTTCTTCACCAATAGTAATCTTGTAGAGGTTGTTGCTCTCTCTAAGAACTTCAAATTGAGTGCAAGATGGCTCAATAGAAATTTATTAGTGTCTAGTTTATGCCTATAAATTTTCGTAGCATTTGGGTTCGTAGATTAAGAGAAATCTCAGTTTTTCTTTCTCAGGGTCAATCTCTACGTATTCCTAAAAAATACGAGGTACCACCGTTGAGTGTTTGATTCAATCCTATAGCATACTTTGCTTACTCATTATACTTTTGTGAATTATATACACTCAACCCTATGTGTATCACTCCCATAAAAAGAATTTTTCTAATTGTAATCACGTTGATCACTATGGGCATTTGAAGCTCATTGTCTCTTCCATAGATAGTAAGTTTTTTGAGCTAGTCGATGCGTGAATCTATCTGTTTTGTATCGGCTCTTTCTCCTTGATGCTACAAAGTACATAGTATATTTCTCTGCACTTATCACATGGCTATAAGGTCTATTTGAATCTCCATAAGCTCAAGGGCTGGTGTTGTGCCGGTTGGTTGGACCAAACTTCGTCGATTTGAACGCACTTTTCTACCTCCTACAAGCTTCTCTAAGTTCTTTCAATCATGGTAGGAATCTCACACGCTCTAATTCTTTATATATTCCTGAGATCAAGAAAACTATGCTATCAATTTTCAACACTAACCAAAATAGGCCTAGTTGTGAAATTTGTTGATGGAAGTTGCATAGTTCATAATCTCAAAAATGGTGATAATATCATTGCCTAGAGCATTTTATGTCATGGGCTATATAAACTCATAGATTATGCAAAATTAGAGAATCATTTTAGATGTGCAATAAATTATTCTAAGGCCATTTCAAGTGCAAAACTTTGGTAATATAATTTTTTTTTGTTTTATTCACCTATAAAAATCTCAAATAGTGTTCTCTTTCCCCAAACTTGAGGCATCTTCTAAACATGCCTATAAGAGATTTATTTTGCGTAATCAAAACCATTCTTCCTTGTCCAAAAATGGATTAGTTAGAGCTGCACATAAGTCGTAGCTTCATCACAATGATGTTTGTTGTGTTATGTAGAAAACTTCATTTGAAAATTACCTATACATTATGATTCTCATTGATATTTTTCTAGGCATGCATGGGCTCATCCACTGAAAGAAAATTTCAAAGTGTTCATGTGCTTTAAACAATTCTTGGTTATGGCTAAAAAGCTATCAACATGTAAAATAGAAATCCTCCATTTTGATGGGGGTGAAAATGTCTTTTGAATTTACTACATTTGAGGCTTAGCTTGGGATAAAACTTTAGTGTATAATTTTTTATATAGCTCAAAAAAATGGAGTTTCTAAGAGGAAGAAAAAACTATCATGCAAATGGAAGGGTGTATGGTCAAACATCAAGCTTTACCATATAGTTTTTGGCTTGATGCTATTGTTTGTGCAACATATGTACTTAATAAATTTCCCACCAAAGCTCCATATGCAGCTTTCCATGATTGCAAGCCATATGTTGCTCCTTTGTAGGTTTGTATTTGTCTAACATATGCATTAGTTCTTGAACATTAATGTAAAAAATCAGATGAGAATTGTATGAAATGTAATTTTTTTGTGCAACTATGAAGCAAATGCTATCATCTTTATCATCCATAGATTGAACACATTCTGGTTAATCGTGATGTTTTTATTCTAGAAAATGAAATTCAAACCTTAGTTTCATATACCAAGGAGAAATTTGTGAGTTCCAAGGATGTTTGAAATTTTGTTGCCTCCTTTGATAGGTTTACAATCAAAATTATGCTCCCAATGAGGTAATTTCTCAACCTTTATCCGTTTACAATAAAGGTGGAGATCATTCTATTTCTGATGTAGACTTACATGATGCACTTATTGGTGACATAGATGACATTGAAGAGGAAGAAAATGTCTAAATTTTTGGTGAAAAGTTTGAGAGATATCAAATTAGATGCATCTTTCTCATATTGTAATCATTCATGCTCTCATAATGCTTCTTTTGTATCAATTTCTTATGCAATGGATATCTCGATTCTTGTTCATGAAAATGAGCATATTTTCCTTGATGAAGCATAGAATTCACAAAATTGGATGGTTTCCATGCAATCAGAATTTGATGTTATTATGAAGAATGACACTTAGTCTTTTTGGGATTTTCTTCCTTGCGAAAATGTCAGTTGGTTATACAAGATCAAATGTAAGCCTAATGGAACAATTGATACATATAAGGATAGGCTTTTTCCAAAGAATATTATCAAGTAAAGATATATATTTTGATGTGTTCTTTGCTCCCACATGTTGAATGACAATGGTTTGTAGCATCTTTACACTTGCAACTCATCATGGTTGAAATATAGATAAGTTAGACATTAAAATTGCATTTTAAAATGGTCATTTAGATGAAGAATTTTATTTATTTCAGTCCATTTCTTTGTACAAAAGGGCATGAAAACAAAGTATTCTAGTTGAATAACCCATTCTATGAATTTAAGCAAGAACGACATGTTGATATATTTAGGTAGTGATGTGTGTGAGCACTCTATGACCACCGGGGCATTTTTTTCCCTCTTTAGGAGGTTTTTCCCCCGGTTTGTATATACGCCTATTGCCCTAATGGGCTACTTATCTTTGTACATTCTAGTGGTAATACATTCAGCATTGTGTGTTGTGCTCCAAGCTTCTTCTTCTTCCTTGTGATGTTTGTGTGCTTCCGTACACATCTAACTCCAACAATTGGTATCACAGCAGGTTGCTGCTTCATCTAGGGTGTTGTCTACACCTCTTTGGTTGCAGTCTCAAAATCACACAAAAGTTGGTAAGCATACTCAGGGTGTTTCAGAGATCAAAACAGCTTTGTTATGTCGTGCCAAAATCACGATATGAGCTCGTTTCGACCTTCGAACGCACTATTATAGTGCTTGTGTAGGCTATTTTGTCTTTTTGTGCCATAGGTATATACGAGTTTTGGTTCGCTAGTATAAACATCTCAAAGTCTACTACACGTTTAGCAAAATTTGTCTAGGCAGTTTTGTTCAACTATTTGAGAAACAATCAATTTTCTGCATCAAGGTATTTTAGTCACCGACTAAAATACCTTCGAACGCATTATTGTAGTGCTTGTGCATGCTATTTTGTCTTTTCATGCCATAGTTATATACCAGTTTTGGTTCGCCAATATAAGCATCTCAAAGTCTATTACAGGTTTAGTAGAATTTGTCTGGGCAAATCTATTCAACTTTTTGAGAAACAGTCAATTTTCTGCATCAAGGTATTTTAGTCATCGACCATGGATGAAAGCAGTGATGTATTTTGTATGTTGGCTGTTGAGGATAAGTTGGATGATACCAACTACCCATTATGGGCTTTGTTCAAGGCAAAGGTTCGAGTACTAGTTCTCATCATAGAAGAAGTGGAAGCACTTAAAGCTACTCGGACGATTTCATCATGACAATAGTGATTTTTATCACTAACCCAATGTATTTTATGTATATACATCCAATTATCGCGAATGGGACTCAATTTTGTGCAAGGCGAGGAGTCCTCGAGCTTGAGGAGTCTAAGTAGAAAGCTCACACCAATTTTTGTAATTTTTGGAAGCCATTAGATAGTTCAAATTAGAGGTAGAACCTATTTTTCAACTATGTCGATCACTAGATTTGAAACCAGTCAAAGCTAAGCAAAAACTATACATAGAGCTAGAGAGCTCATTTTGTGTTGTTGTTAGTTTAAGATTGAACCTATGAGCTAGAGCTATAAGAGCTATTGTAACTAGATGATGATGAATATGAGTATGAGTTCTTTTTTTGCCTTCCATTGATCTCCATCATAACTTTCCTAGTGTGTGTGTGTGTGTATGCATGTGTGTGTATGCTCTTGCATTTCTCACCACCTTCTTCATACACATCATTCACTCTTGATCTTCATATTGGCCCAACCTCTCCACAGATTGACAGTTACAATGTGAATCTCCTCACATTGGTACTTTCCATTGTGCTAGAGTGACACCAAATTTGGTGATGTTGCCAGGGACGAGCTCTAGATTGAGTGTGTGATGGTAAGTGTATTGGAGAAAATCATTAGATGCTAAAATTTCTTTGTTCTTTTGTCATTTATAGTTAGTTTTCACACACTTCTGCTCCTCTATTCCTCTAGTATTATTCCCTATCATTATTTCAAGCTCCAAAAAATCACCAAAAATCAGTCATATTTCCCCTTTCTCTTCTCTTTCCCTCATTGTGTGTGTGCGAGAGTGAGAGAGAGATTTTGCAGGTGTATGTTAGTGTTTTCTGGTGCACTAATCTTGCAGGGCAGCCTTTTGACACCACGGATTTTTTGGAAACATAGGTAAAAACTCCATTTTTTCTCAGAAAACTATCGTTGAAGATGACCATCGTGACTTTTAGGAAAGTGCTTGCACACATCTATGCTTGATTTTGTGAAATTGCATAATTTTATGACCATTACGATGATGACACATCATCATGACTGCATCTGACCATCGCAATGGTCACTGACCATCGTGGCGATTGGCTCATGCCATCACGATCACGTCTCACCATCACAACAATGACTCACCATCGCAATGGTGCTTGACAATTGCAATCCTGACTGGCCATCATGGCTTGATCGTCGTGATTGTGCTGGCTGATCATCGTGACCCTGACTGTCCTCGCTTGACCATTGTATATTGACCATCACGATCCTCACTCATCATCGTGGATTGGCCATCGTGACTTGGTCATCCCGATCCTGAGTGATGGTCATGACTTGACAGTCACGATTGTGACTGACTATCATAAGGCTTGACCATCGTGACTTCTGACTATTGTGGGTGTCACACCATCCGAATGGTGATACATCATCGTGATTGTGTCTGACCATCACGATTGTCAGAAAAAATGCAAAATTAAGGTTTTTTGCACAAATTTTCTTGGTTTAATTTTTGGACATTAATTGTGAACTCTTGTGTGTGGCATAGACCAAAAGAAGAAGGGGGCAAGCACCTTGAGTTCTCAGGCAAAGTAAAAAAAAATGCTTTTTAACTCCAAGCGAACTCTGTAAGTGCAATTTCCATTTCTTGAATTGTTGAGGATTTCTTTGAGTATAGCTATATTGTGATCAACGGAGTGTCTTAGGACTCCTAGTGTAGCCAAGTATCTCCCTAGCTCATTGAGTGGTAAGTAGCTGACAAGAGAAGATGTAAGTGGGTGAAGGGACCAAGCCTAAAGGAATTTTTGTGAATTGAATACACAAAGCTCAAATGAATTAAAATCAGAACACATCAAAACGTTTCCTTGCGATAAATGTAAAAAAAGACAAGAAGATCCAAAGAAAATTCAAACACAACTAAGTGATTGACCGAATTAAAGGGGTGAGCGCAGTAAGGTGAGATTAGGATTAACGAACCTGAGGTCTGGAAAATACTTAGGGAAAAGTGATAAACGGACTGTCCGATCTTCTGAGGCTCGCGTAAGAACTACAGCATGATCGTGGGCACAATAGCTAGGCAGTTATTCATATGAGGTTAGCTCAGATACAAGTGACTCGGATATGTCTTTCAACATGGGTAGAACAGGGGTATCGTTTAATCTAGCCCACCTAGAAAAGACGGAGAGACCCTACAAGACTCAATTGGAGTACATTCCTACGAATAGACTAGGTGCCCAAGTATATGAGGATGGCCTTCATGTCACGAGGAAGGAGATAAGGAAGAGAGCTCACACACACACTCTCACTCTCAAGGAGAAGCACACACACAAATTGAGACAGGGAAGAATGATCTTCTTCTTCTTCTATTACATAAAAGGAATGTACAAGAATGACCTAAAAACAAGAATACAACAAGTGCAATATATAAAGACCAGTACATAATGAAAAACCTAATGTCAGTGAATGAGTGAGCTGGCAAGAAACAAATATGCCATCACTCTCGGTAGATAAATCTTATAAAGCTCAATGAAGTATCCCTGACATATACCGGCATGACCACTATACATGTCAGAGAAACGAAAAGCTGGTACATGTCATCCTGGATCATCACATGTTGAGCTTGATATCTCAACACTCCCCCTCAAGCTCAATGCCATATCCTGTAATCCAAGCATCTTCCGAAACTTCTTCAACTTCTGAGCTCCAAGTGCTTTGGTGAAAATATCAGCAACCTGCTCATCTGTTCTCACATAAACAAGATCAATATCACCTGCTAATACCTTCTCTTTGATGAAGTGATAAGGTACCTCGATATGCTTTGTTCTAGCATGGAAAAGAGGGTTCCGTGCTAACTGTATGCTGCTAAGATTATCACAATAGATAGTGATAGGCTTTTGCTTTTCCACACCTAAATCTGCAAGTAACATCTCTAGCCATGATGCCTCACATGCTGCCATTGCAGCACCTCTATACTCAGCCTCTGTACTCGACAAAGCAACAGTGGGTTGCTTGTTACTGCTCCATGTAATAGCTGCACCTCCAAGTGAGAAAAGAAAGCCACTAGTAGATCTTCTATCTGGAGTACTACCAGCCCAATCTGCATCGGTGTATCCATGAACCTGCAAATCTACACCAGTTTCATAAAACAATGCATAATCCAAAGTAGCACTCACATAACGTAGAGTGCGCCTCAGAGCATCCAAATGTGGCTTCCTGGGAACCTGCATAAACTGACTTTCAAGTCCAACAGTGTAGCTTAAATCAGGCCTTGTAATTGTAAGATATATAAGACTTCCCACAATTTTTCTGTACATAGTAGCATTTTCCAATGCTTCACCTGATGTAGTATCCAATTTCAAATTCTGATCTAAAGGCATAGAAATTGGCTTACAATCAGCCATGCCATAATTTTGCAGCATATTCAAGGCATATTGCCTTTGTGACATCCATATACCTATTTCTGTATGTATAAACTCAATGCTCAAGAAATAGCGCAGCACACCAAGATCTTTCATGTCGAATTCCTGCATAAGAAGTTTCTTTACCTCTTTGATGCTTTCTTCATTATCACCACCTACAATCAGATCATCAACATAAATAGCCACAATAGTGATGCCATCATCAGCCTTCCTTGCATATAGTGAGTGATCTGCATCACACATAGAAAACCCAATGCTGGTTAAGTAATCAGCAATCATTGCATGCCATGCACGCGGAGCCTGCTTCAACCCATACAAAGCCTTTTGCAACCTGCAAACATATTCTGGATGCTTTGAATCTTTATATCCTTGTGGCTGGTCCATATATACTTCTTCCTGTAACTCACCATGTAGGAAAGCATTCTTCACATCCATCTGATGCAAAGTCCATCCTTTTGTTGTAGCTAATGCAACAAGTGTCCTAACAGTAGACATTTTAGCTACAGGGCTGAATGTTTCCTCATAATCAATGCCATATGGCTGTGCATATCCTTTAGCTACCAATCGTGCCTTATACCTGCTTATGCTACCATCAGCATTATGTTTTACCTTGTAAACCCATTTACAGCCTATGGGTTTCTTTCCTTGCGGCAATGGAACCTCCATAAAGTGCAGCCATCTCCTCATCCATAGCTTTTTCCCAATCTGCATTACCAATTGCATGTCAATCGTTGCACTGAATTACGCATCCTTCCAGATCTTCTTGGTCCTGGGTCACTTCTCCTTGTATCATCTGCATGTGCTCTTCTTACTCCTGGAGTCTTCACAGAGGACAATCCAAGTTCATCATCAAGACTCTTTTCTAAACTGCTTGAATCTCCATCAACTTCTTCAAAACCTGCACATGTTTTATGACCAGCAGAAAGCTTTTCTTTACCTTTCATGGATGTACTTGATGAATTTGCTGGACTGAAATTCCCACGTAATCTTCTACTCCATGGATTTGAGTTGGAACTATTGCTTGGTGATGCATCCGGTCCACTCAAAACCTGAGATTTTGCACTTGATTTTTCAACATTTTCTTTCTCATTTGGTTCAAGACTCAATCCTTCTTTGGCATCTGCATAGAAGCTTGACATTTCATCAAATACCACATCTCTGCTCACCTTTACCTGCCGTGTGAGTGGGTTATAACATTTATATCCCTTTTGCTCAAGGGAGTATCCAATGAAGACACACTTTTCTGCTTTTGGATCAAGCTTCGTCCTTAATTCATCTGGGACATGTACATGTGCAATACAGCCAAAAACTTTCAGATGTGATAAGTTTGGCTTTTTACCTCTAAACTTCTCTTCAGGTGTAACTTGATGTACAGCAGCAGTCGAAGTTCTGTTCATGATGTATACAGCAGTATGCACAGCTTCTGCCCAATAACAATGAGGCATATTCTTCTCAGCCATTAAGGCTCTTGCTACTTCTATAATATGTATGTTTTTGCGTTCAGCAACACCATTCTTTTGTGGTGTGTACCTGCATGAAAACTGACGCCGAATTCCATGATTTTTTAGAAAACTGCTGAACTCATTTGACATGTATTCACCTCCTCCATCAGATCTTAATGTCTAAATGTACTTCCCTATTTGCTTTTCCACCATAACTTTAAAATTCTGGAAGTGAGTAAACACCTCGCTCTTCTCTTTCATGAAATATACCCATACTTTGCGTGTATGGTCATCAATGAAAGTAACATAAAACCTGCAACCACCCATAGATGTGGTCTTTGCTGGACCCCAAACATCTCTATGTACTACTTCTAGTACATTCTCACTAACATGCTTGTCATGTGGAAATGATGCTCTTGACTGTTTACCAAATTGACATGTTGCACATACCTTTTGCATTTCAGCAACTTTGAAATTTGGTAGTCCATGGACAATCTCCTTTGACTTCATCATTTTCAGCCTTTGCAAGTTTGCATGTCCAATCCGTTTGTGCCATATCTCTATATCTGCAATAACTCCTGCACCTTTTGCAAACATGGCTGCATTCATTTCAGGAATCTTCACATTTAAGGTGAACATCCTACCCACTTTGTTTCCTTTGGCAACCAATCGTCCATCCTGCTTGTACTCTTCTACATATAATCCATCAGCATTGAACCTGACTTGTAATCCCTAGTCAACCATTTGTCCAACAAAAACTAGATTCTTTGTTATATTTGGAACATGCAGCATATCAGCGAGATGTTTTACCTTTCTGTCCTCCATAGACAATGCTATGCTTCCTGTATGCTCAATAGGATGCGATGTATCATCACCTGTTTCAACATATCCAGGAACTGGCATTTTCTACAAACTACTAAACCATTCTGCATGACTGGTCATGTGATTTGAAGCACATGAATCAACATACCAGACATTATCATTCGATTTTGAAACACTAGCAGACATCGTATTCATGATGTGATGTTGAACCATAAACAGCTTCTCAGAATCATCTGCACTTGTGGATGCATAGTTGTTTTGCTGCCTTCTTTTATTTTGATTCTTCAACCTGCAATCACGTTCAAAGTGTCCAGGTTTACCACAATTCCAGCATCCTTTACTATCATTACCTGAATCATTTCTTTGGAAATTTTTGCGACCTCTTTGACTCCCCCTGCCTCGAAATCGTCCTCTTCCTCTTACATGATTCTGTTGTTGACCTTGGTCTTGGTTATTGTTTCCTCTTCCACTTCCAAAACCTCTACCTCTGCCTCTTCCTCTGCCAAAGTAGAATACCTGCTCAAAACTTGGCTTTCCTTGGGAGTTTGAATCCTCACCAAGATTCTTTTCTTCAATAATCAGCATAGATACCAAATCAGCAAAATTCGGAATATTTTCCCTGGTCTGTATAGAAGTTTTGAACTGCTTATATGCAGCTCCTAAACCACGAAGGCACACTTCCACCTTATCATCATCATCTACATTCATGTCAATAGATGCAAGTGACTCACATATGCTTTTGATATTTAAAGTGTAGTCACTTACCGACATGCTCTTTTTCTCCAATGTATGCAGTTCGTTCTTGAGTTGCAATTTCCGTGCCTTTGTATTGGTCTCGTACAAAGTGACCAAACTGTTCCAAGCCTCTTTTGGAGTCTTGGCATCCTGTATGTGTCCAATCATGCTATCCTGTATACTAACAGATAGCCAATACATTACCTTTCGTGCTCCTTGATTCCATTCCTCATATGCTCTTAACTGTTCTGCAATCCGATTCCTTTCTAGTAACTGCGGAGCATTTTCATTCTCTCCTTTGATGTACTTCCAGTAGCCTTTTCCCATCAGGAAATTCGTCATTCTAAATCTCCAAGCATGGAAGTTGTTCTTGTCCAGCTTATCGCTCATAAGCTGACTCATTCCATCTACGTTTGCCATTTCTGCAACAATTCACAACACCGCAACACACTACAAGCAGCACTTTTGCTTGAACACTGTCGCACTATGACTGACATTCGATCTCAGAAAAGCACAGTTTTCGTGTATCAACAGTACACGGAATCGCTTGAAATTCTGGATCTGGAATATATGAGTGTCACCAAACACAACGCAAGTTGCAGTTTCTGAAACTGGTCTGGTTTTTCTATGGGCCCCACCTTGCGGGCTCAAAACAGAGGTCGAGATGGCTCCGAAACTTTGATTTGACAAAAACGAGTGACCCTAAAGGGATAACACACGAAAATATTTTGAGGTCTTCTACCTTCATGCCGATTTTCATAGCAAACGGAGGGTGTTTGTGAAATCGCATTTTCTCCACGCCTTGCCGCGTAGTCTTCACCGTCACCTTCTCCACGAGCTCTCTACAGCCACACTGGCTCTGATACCATGTCACCAGGAAGGAGATAAGGGAGAGAGCTCACACACACACTCTCACTCTCAAGGAGAAGCACACACACAAATTGAGACAGGGAAGAATGATCTTCTTCCTCTTCTATTACATAAAAGGAATGTACAAGAATGACCTAAAAACAAGAATACAACAAGTGCAATATATAAAGACCAGTACATAAGGAAAAACCTAATGTCCGCGAATGAGTGAGCTGGCAAGAAACAAATATGCCATCACTCTCGGTAGATAAATCTAATAAAGCTCAATGAAGTATCCCTGACATATACCGGCATGACCACTATACATGTCAGAGAAAAGAAAAACTTGTATGTGTCATCCTAGATCATCACATGTTGAGCTTGATATCTCAACACTTCATAGGTCAGTGATTTAACTACATAATCCCGATCAACCTATGGGATTGGAACATCCAGCTGTGAAGTTTGAAAACGAGGCTTACATAGAGAAGGAAGGGACCATGTATATCATCACAATTAGGGCGAACTCAACCAATGACCTGGAGAGATGGTAGAGAATGCAGACATAGATCTAGAAGGACATGGTAAACAGATTGAGGAACCTAGAACACCAAGAGGAAAATCCGTACTAAGAAGGGTGATAACTCCTAAGTGGATGCCCCAAGACAATAGGAGTATAGAATTGTTTTGGAATAAGGAGATTGAGGAAGCTTTTTGGAGATATAGGCTAGAGCATCCTACTATGGTAGGATCAAACACGATTTATGAAGCAAAAGACCTAGAGATTCCAAGAAAGGTAGTACACTTAGATGACACCTCAGAAGGAATGTATAAGGTCACAGAGCATGGAAGACATGTGTATACATGGGGAGGAGAATTAGTTTTTCCTCTGGTGAAATTACATGCACTTAAGGATAGTTTGGGTCATGGCATATCTGAAGGACATAGAGAGAAGAACAAGGAAGGTGCAGAGAATAGTTTCATCCATCGTGCAAGAAGGGAGAGGGCCCCTACCGAAAGCGGAAGGGTTGAATGAGAACCTCTTAGGGATCATAGGGCGCATAGGGGTGGGGACGTTTTTCCCTCACCTAGGCCAAGAGATAACCCTAGAACCTTGAGGCCTACTCAATTAGTAAAGGCTATGAAGAATTGTTTTGACGGATCAAGAGATCCTTATGAGCACGTATCAAAATTCAAGCAAGTGCTACAGATTGAAAAAGTTGAAGACATGTTTACACAATTTAATGCTTTTGGACTCACTCTAAAGGGTGATGTGTTGGATTGGTTCCGACCATTGCACCAACATCAATTTAGAGAAATCCACCACATGATGGATTTCTTTATTATAGACTTTTCCAAGAGTGGAATCAGACACAACATGTCTTCTTTGATACACACATTCAAAAAACCCCTCAAGAGACAGTGAGGATGGCTGATCAAAGATTTAGACGGTACATAGAACGATGTGCCCCTTTAAAAGTACCCACTCCAGCTAAATTGATAGCTTTGTTCATAGATGGCCTTCTGAGTGCTCAGCTGAGATCATACGTCTTCTTGAAGGAGCCAAGAACCTTGGATCAATGTTTACGGATCTCTGTAGACATAGAAGATAACTTAGGAGATGAGCTAGAATTTCCTAAGGTTCGTAAAGACTTGGATAGTACCATAGAAACTTCATCCATGCATTCCAATTCAATAGAGCACTTAGTGGAACAAGTGGCCAAACAATTGGGAGTTTCTAGCAAACCAAGCGTCAAATTAGCCCCCCCTCGAAGGTGTTATACTTGTGGAGGCGACCATATGGCGAACATGTGTCCACATGCACTGCAACCCATAGGGAACTCCAATGGAGTGTATTGTCCTATAGAGCAAAGATACACAAACCACACTACTCAGGATTCTCTATATAACAAACAAGTGGTTAGGCAGAACTACCCTCAACAATATCAGCCAGGTAGATACCAAGGGTAGTACCAGCCACATCAATATTATCGAGCCCCCCCTCAGTATCAAACGCCATATCAAGCAGAGCCAAGACGGCAACCTATACTAGGACAACAACCTCCACCCCATGCTAATGTACTTTTGATAAAGTATTCTACACCAGAGGAGAATTCTAACATGGCATCAGTACCCACGAGCCCTTTGATCATAGATAATGACCCTAATGCAAATAGTTTTGGCTCCACTCATGTGGATAGCCCATCAATGTATTACACAGAGTCACCGAAAAACTCAGACCCTTACTATGAGAACCTTCTATATGAGCAAAACTAGGAACCAGATTATGCTCAGGTCATGTACACAAACCCCAACCCGAGACCATAGGCTAGACAACTAAGACCACAAGCACCCAAAGGACCATGTTATAAATGCCAAAGAGAACACTTCATACGAGATTGTCCACATGCAGCAACTGTAGTGCAATCGCAATACTTCAATATTCATAGCTTTTGCCTTGAATGTGGAAAGGATCACTTCATAAGAGATTGCCCTAAGAACCCTATGGACACCTCTATGAAAGTGATGCCCATCAACCTATTGATTCATCCAGATTTTCAATCAAGGAAAATAATTGTCACTGCAAATTGGAATCTCAGAAATGTAAGGCAGCTCCTAGAATACCTTGATGAGGTATCATCACAGTGTAGATTCTCAGTTGATGATGCAATAGTTAACATTAGATCAGAGAGATCATTATCTTGCATGAGTTGCCTACCACCAAGGGTGATTAAATTCCAACCCTTAAGATTGTAACAAGTTAGCCTTGACATTCTTACATAATGTATCTTCCTCTAATAGAAGCTTCTATTGATACTTCCATTGAATTTTCTTTGCAGGATGGTGAATTATGAATTTTAAATGTCTAAATTCATATTTGCATTTTGTAATTTACTTTCAAGATTTTGATGAGGATATTGTACAATGATAAGAATATAAACCAAGACATTCTAAGATATTTTTTAGGTCCTTTATTTCATATTTCCTTTTATTTTTATTTGTAGGAGTGAATTGATGACTTCAATTATTCCCCTTCATCTAAACTCATCTTAGCATTTTTTTGTTTAATCATAACATTCTGATGAGGTTCCAACTAAGAAATAACTATACAGGAACTTGCATAAGTTGATTCTAGATGAACAAGAGATCTATTTAATCTATCAAAGGTTCACATTAGTCTCAATAAAATAATTTGACTCTATCCATCCTTTCTGTCCTCAAGAAATGCAAGAGAAAATATCACACTACAACATATCAAGGGTATACCGAGGTTGCTACCGAGGCAAATGAACGGACGTGAATTCTTCGTGACATCGGTGTTGCAGTCGGTGTAGGCATCGGAACCAAAGAACCGGTATGCCGCCGGTATAAGCGTCAGTATAGGTGTCGGTATAAGCATCGGTATTTCCGACGCATATACCGACGTCTATACCGATGTCCGCTGGGTGTACCGACGACCATACTGGAGCTACCGACGCGTATACCGACGACCATACCTGCACAAACTTTTTTGGACAGAGTGTGTTGTCTTTTGCTAAAGCATGATGTTGTTTAGCAAAAGACAATACACTCTACCCAACTGAATACATGTGTTATGTACTCTAATGGCAACCAAAACATAAACTTATATGAACAAAAATGAACAATGATTCATGTACAAAAAGTCGTATATTCCATAAATGAAAAATGTACAAAAGTGTGGCAAAGCACTTACAAATAGGAACCGAATACAAAATTATGGTACATCATTGCCACATAGGAGTGTAATACAAAATTGTGGCAATGTGACAAAACACTTCCATATAGGAATCAAATACAAACTTATGGTTCATCATTGTCGTATGCGAGTGTGATACAAAATTGTGGCATTGATCAAAATATTTACACCTACAATCCTGCAACAAAACATGTGTATAAAATAAGACCAATTAACATGACATTTATAAACAACAACTAGAAACACGAAACCAAGATATAACTTTACCTAATCAAGAATATTCTCCCATGAGACGATTGCACCGCATCCCTCTAAGTCTTGTAACAGTGCAGTCAGTCCATGTCGATATCCATACGATTCTTCAGCTCGCGTTGGAGGAGGACCCACTGCCAACTCCTATAGTAAATATGCAAAATGTTAGATGAATATACATAATATAGTTAACACAAACAACTTCAATAATTAACATCATACTTACAAATTGGTAGCGCATATTGTCGTATCCGCCGCTACCTAAATGCGACGTTCCAACCGTATCTAACCCTATGGCCGCCGCATCTCTTTGTTGACGATACCGATCAGGAGTATGTTGATGTTCATCCTGAATCGATTCCCATTCTTCAGCGTCTAGCCATACAGGCTTCGGTAAGCCTGCTTTGGAAGCATCGTGAGCTTCCGATCGTCGATGCGACATGACCTCGCATGCTGTATGTTGTATCCAATCGGAACTCACAACAGAATTGCCAAGTGCTGGCCGGTACTCTTCATATATGTGTGATATGATTTTTAGAGTCTCTATCCTGTTTGGCCCATTTTAGCATTACTGAATGACCGAATTTGATAGAGCAGAGTTATCGTATCCGTTGTCGCATTGACTTCCCCGCCGCATCCATAACTGGAGCTCCATCACGGATATGATATATCTTCGATTCATCATGATCATGTGCACCCCAAGGTGTACGTGGAGATCCCATCTGATGCAATATGAAGATCTCATCTCATCCAATGCATATATATGCATGCTTAAGCTTGTATACATATGCATTCATGTATACATATGCATTCATGTATGCATATGCATTCATGTATGCATATGCTTGCTTGTATGCATATGCATGCTTAAGCTTGTATACATATGCATTCATGTATACATATGCATTCATGTATACATATGCATATGCATATGCATACATGTATACATATACATATGCATATGCTTGTTTGTATACATACATGTACATATACATGTATGTATATGCATACATGTATGTATATGCATACATGTATGTATATGCAT
>CM035412.1:169282931-169305431 GCA_020310875.1 Ceratopteris richardii
GTATCCAAATTGCTTTTGTTCATTCAGTCTAGCAATTCCAGGAAAATTTTGATCAATATGCATCTTGAGAAGCTTTGCAGCACTGCATTGTAAACTAAAAATCAGAATGGATGGCATGGCTCTAAAATAGAGGACAACAAAATGTATAGCAACTTACACTTTGCAATTCCCATGTTGTGATTGAAGAGAATTGAGGAAAAGAGCTTGATATGCATTGAAGTCAACAATAATCAAACTCCAATGGCCCGTGTCAATGAGTTGCATGTAAATATACTTTCTTAAATGAAACAAATATATTTCCAAAATGAAGATGAATACTTACTTTTCAATATATGGGTAGATAACACATTCTACCTCTTCTTTAAAGTCCTCTAGAAAGGACTTGGCATCTCCATGTTTATGCAAAAAACACTGTGTCACCAGAGGATCTAAAATAAATACTTTTCTTTGAACCGCTTCCTCACATTGTTGAAGAAGAACTCTACAAATCAAGAAAAAAAATTCAGTTAAGGAACTAGAAAATTAAGCAAAACAAGGGCATTTAAGGCCTCTAGATATACCTGAGTGAAATGTTGAGCACACTTTCTGATATTTCAACATGAAGCTCCCTCAACGTCTTGTTGTCTTCAGGTCTAATGTCAAGAAACCAATCTTTTTGCCATGGCATTGCAACATTAACTATTACCTGCCCATCTCCTTTCTTAAGGAGCTCTTTATTTGCTTTCTGTAACTTTTGAATCTTGGTTAAGATGACATTTTCCTCTGTAAATAATCCCTGCTTTTTCCTCTCTTCCTCACTATTTGCTGCAGTTCTAGTTTCATGATCATGAGTGACCTTAGGGTTGATCTCTTCAATGACAACTGTTGATTTGGGTGCTCGAGCTGGAGGTATATTTAAAATATGGAAGAATTTTTTATCATGGTGATCAATAGGAACCTGAGATTTATCAAATTTATATCTTTTTCTTGACATAATCCTTTGCCATTAGTGTTACCCTATGTGCATGAGCAGCACATAAATAGGCATCATTCATAAAATCAATAGCAAAGTCCTCTGCAGCTTCTTGAAGGCATAGCAGTGTTTGAGTTTGCCACCTCACATTGACAAAGGATGAGGTCTTCATCAAAGAACAGAGGTTGGCTGAGATCTGCTTGACAACTCTCATAAATGGAAGTGTAGGGATCAACAATCCCACAGACTTTTGAGCTCTTCTAATTTCCCTTAAAGACTTTACATGGTATTTGACCCTTTTCTTTGAAGGATTGTCTGATACATTGCCTTCAACCTTCTGGGGATTTTGCTCCTGGACATTTTGCTCCTCGGTATTTTGTTCCTGGGCATTCTGGTCCTGACCCTCAGGGTACAACTTCCTTGCTGACTTTTTGGTCCTAGCCATACTCTGCACAAAGTGAGAGTCTTAAGGCAAGAAATAGGAAAGAAACCTACTTTCAAAAATTTTGATCAAGCACTCTTACCAATGTCAGAGACACGACCGACTCAAGCGATACTAGTCATCCGGATATGCCCAGATGTCCCTGATCGCTTGCATCGGTCGTCCTTGAATTCATCATCAAATATCAATCAATACTAGTTCAAATATATCTTACAATGCAAAATACTCAAGTATCATTAAGAAAAAACATAATTTGCAAGCTATGATCAATGACTCTGCACTTGCAGAGACACGACCAATGCAAGCGATAAGAGTTGTCTGTAGGTGCCCGGATGTCCCTTATCGCTTGCATCGGTCGTCCCTGATCAAGTATCATTAAGAAGAAACATAATAAGCAAGCTATGATCAATGACTCTGCACTTGTAGAGACACGACAATGCAAGCGATAAGAGTCGTCTGTAGGTGCTTGGATGTCCCTTATCACTTGCATCGGTCGTCCCTGAATTCAGGCATAATACTTGAATTGCTTTCAAATATAGGTTACAATGCATAATACTCAAGCATACAAGGACTCGATGACATTTTAGAAACACGAACGATCCAAGCGATTAGGGTTATCCAAAAATCTCGGATGTACCTGGATCGCTTCGATCGGTCGTGTCCATATTACTTTTTTGCAGGGAGCGCTCTCTATAGAAATTGTGAAGAAGCAGCTTGAAAACTTGGTGGCGATGGAACCTCGACGCTTGGAAAGTGTTGACAAAAAAAAATAAAAGAAATGAACAGGGAAGCTTAAATAGGTCCCAAAACTGAGTTGACCATTGGTGCCATGTGGCATTCGTCGATTGGTCCACATCATATAGCTGTTGCGAATTCCAACGTCTTTTGCCACGTGGCATAATTTGATTGGGCCACGTCATGCAACCGTTGAATCAAACACCGTATGCTCTACCACATGGCACTCAGTGATTGGTCCATGTCATTCGACCGTTACTTCCTCCCTCCTCGCCTATAAATAGCAACTTCCTTCAGATATTCAAATTTTGAACCTTCAGAGAATTCGTCTCAGTTACGTGATTTTTTTGTTTTCATCCCCGACACGGCCGATACAAGCGATCTTCCCCGTTTGACCAACGTTGACTCGCTGTAGTCGCTTGCATCGATTGTCTTCTCCTCATAAACATACAAGTGAAGCTGCAGCTTAGATGGAGGGAATGAATGAGATCCTTACTGTCTCTCCATCAGAGAAACTTCTTGATTTCATGGTTCAAGAGGGTTTAGCTGTAGATTATTTTCCTGATGCAATGACGATATTCAACCCCAAAATTGATTTTGAAAAACTCCTAGAGAAATCAAAAACTTTTCTTAAGGATGAGTGGGAGATTTTCTTGGGGTTGATCAATGGAAACATCCTTTCTTTTTCTCAGAAAACCTTTGTCCATCCTCACATCTTTGGGAAGGATCCAACAGATAGGGCAAAGATCACAAGAAAATGCAAAAGGATTTCCCCTTTGCCAGGGAAGCTTGATTTATGCCCAGAGCATGAAAAGGATTGCTGCTTGCTCCCTTTAAACATTGCCTTCTTGATATGGCTCGATCACATCTCAGTTGAAAAGGAGGAAAGTGTTCATGTTGAAGTCGAGCCTTCCTTAGAGATGATGCTTGAGGGAAGCTCAAAAACTATGAAAGGTGTCATGGAGATTGTTGAGGAGATCAATCTCCAAGCAGAAGAAGAGCAGGTCAAAGGTTTTGATGTGGCCACTTTTAAAGCAGAGACTGCAATAAGGGAGCCAACTGAAGAAGTTCAAGTGTCTGAGAAGTCCCTACTTCTCCCAAATCTACCTTTTTACTTTATCTCCGAAAAAGAGTTTATACCTCTTTTTTACATTCAGGAACTTTTCAATCTAAGGGAGGACTACTGCCTTGCAGCTATAGCTGAGTCAGAAGAAGTTGCAAGGAGATTCATCAATGAGAAAGGAGAAAGAAAAGAAGAATTTCTGCGTCTTGATTTGGATTTGTCTAATGAAGAATTCAAAGATTCATCAGAAGCCCTTTCAAGATGCTTTGAGAAATCTATCTCAGAGAAGCCAAGACTTGCTGATGAAGATTTTGATGAGCATCAGAAGCAACTTGGAATATACTCATTTGGGCACGGCTATTCATTCTTGGATGTTGCTGAGGACAAAGGAACAATTTTTATTGACTCAAAAGAGCTCATCGAGGAGGAAGATGAGGTCAAGGTATGTTGTTTAATATATTCTTAATAATTTTAGTTTTTGTCCAAGATCCCTATTTTTAGTGAGAAATCGATGACGATCGATGCAAGCGATAAGGACTATCGAATATTTTCTGTTGGACCTCATCGCTTGCATCGGTCGTGTTAAGGAAAGGATATGAGATGGAACTTATTTGCTTGCTTTCTCAAGAATCTTAGGCTAAGGATATGAGATGGGACCGATTCAAAATCTCTAGTGTCAAGGTATAGAGTAAAGTATATTCTCATGACAGGTTTTCTCCAAGGTCTCCCTTAAGGCAAAGAAATCGACCACGACCGATGCAAGCGATAAGGCCCATCGAATATTTTCCGTTGGGCCTCATCGCTTGCATCGGTCGTGTTTAGGGAAGGATATGAGATGGGCTAAGGAGATATATTCTCATGCTTCTTAGGCTAAGGAGATGAGTTGCAGGCAATGGGTTTTCTCCAAGGTCTCCATTTATACTGGGAGAAGTCGATCACGGCCGATGCAAGCGATGAGGCCCATCGGATATTTTCCATTGGGCCTTATCGCTTGCATCGGTCGTGTTTGGACTTGATTAAGATGATGTCAAGGTATACAGTTGAAAATATTCTTAAGAATTTTAGGTTAAGGATATGAGATGGGACCGATGCAAAACCTCTGCCTTCTATCGGATTTATCCAAGATTTCCATTAGAAGTGTCAGAAATCGATCACGACCGATGCAAGCGATAAGGCCCATCGGATATTTTCCGTTGGCCCTTATCGCTTGCATCGGTCGTCTCTAGGAAATGCATGCAGCAATGACTATAGATATTTGGCATGTAAGAATTCCACTCATTCAACCGTGTCTCTTGCTTTATGTCTAATTGTTTCAAGTTACTTTTCATGACTCCAAAAGATTTCTTGCACTTCATACGACCTTTTTTTTCATTTTTACCACAGTTAACTTTATTGGATGAAGACAATTACCTTGGCAGGGGCAAGGGAACAAGAAAAGCCATAGAAGAGAAAGGAAAAGCAAAGGTGGATATTCATTCTATTATCCACTATCTTCCAGAGTTGAACCCAGACACTTTTTGTGTTATTCACAAGCACTATAGTGAGGAGCCAGAGTTTGCATTGTTCTGCTTGAGGACTCTATCAAAATACATGGGTTTTACTCCAATACCCTTTAATGCTTTCAGAGTTTTGCTGCTTGAAAGAGCAGCTGCATTCAGAATTTTTGGATATGCCCCAGGACTCAATGCTTTAAGGGCAGGGTACTTTCTTTGTTATTCAAGTTATGCAATGGCTGCAGGGGTGTCAGATTTAAAAAGCATTGCTGGATACAGGAGGAAAGAGTTCCTCATATATAGAGGTGATTTGCCAGAGCCAAGCTCTGTAAAGAGGCTCAAGGAATGACCTCATTTTTTCAAATTCTATATCTCAACAAATGTACATATACAGAAATTGCCCAATGTGATATAAGACATTGCAAACTTTTTTGGTGTAACTGATCCATGGCCTAATATTAATTGTTATTGATCCATGAAGAGTTCTCTGGTCAAAGTCATCTGATGGTAATAGACATATTTCTTTTCAAAGCTTAATACATCATGAAATGTACATACATGAAATGAAAGAAATAAAAAAACATTGCAAATATTAAAGCTCTGTTTGAAATGTAGTCTTTTTCATTTTGTGATATTGATACATGATGATTTTGGCTGGTGATGTCACATCCTTCTGATTATATTTGGCATGAGGTCCTTTGTAATTGTCTTCTAAAGAACCAATCAAAAAACTCTCTGAAGGCATTGCTCTTTGTTACTCCTCCTCCTTTCCTTGTACACCTAAAGAAGCTTGTCCTTGCTTGATAATGAGATTTTTCCATGCCTTAGGTGTTCCACATGGCAAGTGGTTCTTTTTCTGCAAAGAATGCACCATGCACAAGAAGAATATGCTAGAAGAGCAGAAGAATCTCATTAGATCTTTATTTCAATTAAAAATAAATAGATTGAACAAAATATATTTGGAACTCACCAAGTAGTATGTTATGTCTTTGGCACCCCATGCCTCTATGATGGTTTCTATAAGCTCTATGGTTGCCTTTCTGAAATCTATCACATAACTTTTTGATGTTACCTGCTGCCTCATGACCTTAAAAAGATTATCTAGTTTGACCCACACCTCCATTCTCTTTTTTGCTATTTCTGGTTTGCTTTTTACATTAGTCGTGACCTCACAAAATCTTTTCCAAAAATTCCACATGGCATTTAGTTGTTTGTCATCATGGTTGCTGAAGAATATCCTTGCTTTTGCACCTCCCATTGAGACATCCTGTAGTACATCACCTGTATTTTGTGAAAGCTTTGGATCCTTTCTTAGATGAACATCACCACCATGAAATCCCATTTCTGAAAGAAGACATTCACATTTTTTTATGCACTCATCTGCAACAGTTGTAGGCTTGATAGAATATGCATAATGCATGTATGCATATACATACACATGCATATGCATACACACATGCATATACATACACACATACACAAATGCATGTGCATACACACATGCATATGCATATACATACACACATGCATATACATACACATATATGTGCATACACACATGCACATGCATATGCATACACACATACACAAATGCATATTCATACACACATGCATATGCATATACATACATGCATATGCATATACATACATGCATATGCATATACATACATGCATATGCATATACATACATGCATATGCATACACACATGCATATACATACACATGCATATGCATACACACATACACATGCATGTGCATACACACATACACACATGCATATGCATACACACATGCATATGCATACACACATGCATATGCATACACACATGCATATGCATATACATACATGCATATGCATACACACATGCATATGCATACACACATGCATATGCATACACACATGCATATGCATACACAAATGCATATGCATACACACATGCATATACATACACATGCATATTCATACATGTTGGAGTTAGATGTCTACGGAAGCACGCGAACAGCACAAGGAAGAAGAAGAAGCTTGGAGCACAACACACAAGACTGAATGTATTACTAGAGAATGTACAAAGATAAGTAGCCCATTAGGGAAATAGGCGTATATACAAGCCGGGGGGAAAAAACCTCCTAAAGAGGGAAAAAAGTGCCCCGGTGGTCCTAGCGTGTTCACACACATCACTACCTAAATATATCAAAAAATCCCCCCTGGGAGTGATGCGGTGAAAAAGGAGTTGGCACTCATGTATAAGGAAGTGCCAAGCTATGTGGAAATCACTCCACAAAAGGAAGTAAGCCCAAAGCTTTGCGGAAAGCTTCAAACTTCTCCCTAGACAGAGTCTTCGTGAAAAGGTCTACAATGTTCTCCTGCGTGGGCACATTTGCCAAGCTGATCTCCCCAGCAGAGAACCTCTCCCTGACATAGTGATAATGCACCTCAATGTGCTTAGTGCGAGCATGGAACACAGGGTTACTCGCAACTACCAATGCGCTCTAACTGTCAGTGAAGATGGTGGTGGCAGAAGACTGGCCAACACCCAAATCAGCCATAAGGCATCTGAGCCACACACACTCAACAGTTACTGTGAAAGCTGCCCTATACTCAGCCTCACAACTAGAAGTGGCCACAGTAGTCTGCTTCTTGCTCAACCAAGATATACATGAGCTACCGAGCATGAAGCAAAAACCACTGGTGGACACACGAGTGTCATAGCAACCAGCCCAATCTGAGTCAGAAAAAGCATGCGAATCTGGCGGTAGTGATCCCCCCTTGGGATAAAACAACCCAAGTAGTCGAGTACCACTCAAGTAGTGAAAGATGCGCTTAACCGCCTTCCAATGCGTGACTCCTGGGTAATGCATAAACCTGCTCATCTGTGAGACAGCAAACTAAATATCTGGCTGAGTAATGCATAAGTAAATCAAGCATCCAATAGCCTGCTGATAGAGAACAGCATCAAATGCATCTCCTTCATCATGAAGACTCAATCGTAAACTTGTCTCCATAGGAGTAGCAATAGGCTTACAGTCTTCAAGGCCAAAACGTTGCAATAATGTGTCAATATATTTCGTTTGACACAAAGCCATTTCACCATCAACTTGCATAAACTGAATGCCCAAATAGTGATGCAAATGCCCCAAATCAGACATCTCAAATGAGGCATGCAAATCAGCCTTAAAATCAACAATATGCTTCTCAATAGGACCAGTGAGCAGCATGTCGTCAACATAGACAACAACGATCAGAAGCACATCATTAGCACGCTTAACATATAAGGTGCTTTCAGTTGGACTGTTCTCAAAACCATGTGCAACTAGATAGGCATGTATCTTCTCATACCAAGCACGTGGTGCTTGCTTTAAACCATATAATGCCTTCTTTAACCTGCACACCTGGTTTTCATGCCCTTTTTGCACAAAGCCATGGGGCTGAAAAACATACACTTCTTCATGCAAGTCACCATTGAGAAATGTTGTTTTAATGTCCAAATGATGTACATTCCAACCATGATGGGCTCAAAGGCTGAGGAGTTGCCTCATTAGGACCAGCACTAGACTATCCACCTGTAAAAAGAGGCATCAAAGTATCATACATGTCTTTGGAGCTAACAGATGTCTCCTTAGTACATGAAAGCAATGGCTGAATAGCATCTTCCACAAAAACAACATCACGGCTAACTAGAATGCGTTTAGTCTGTGGATGATACAGACGATAGCCATTACTTTCAGAACTATACCCAACAAAAATACATTTTACTGCTTGATCATCCAACTTTCTGCAATGTTGTTCAGGCACTAATGTGTATGCCAAACAACCAAAAACACGTAGATGAGCAACAGGTGGCTTGTGATCATGCCAAGCCTCATATGGAGTGATAGACTACAGTGCTTTAGTGGGATACCTGTTCAGTACATATGCTACACACATGACAGCCTCAAGCCAAAAACTATGTGGTAAAGCCTGACTTTTGACCATGCACCTCGCCATCTCCATGAGTGAGCTGTTATTTCTTTCAACAACTCCATTCTGTTGAGGTGTATAAGGCACTGTACACTGGTGTTTTATCCCACATTCAGCCAGAAATGCATTAAAATCAGAAGACATATATTCCCCCCCTCGATCAGAATGAAGGGTGCCCATTTTACATGCTGACAGATTTTCAGCCAAAACCAAAAACTGATTAAAGCACATGAAAACTTCAGACTTTGCTTTGAGTGGATATACCCATGCATGCCTGGAAAAATTATCAATGAAAGTCACGAAGTAAAGGTAATTTCCAAAAGAGGGTGTCTGCATAGGACCACAGACATCACTATGTACAAGCTGCAATTTCTGTGTAGCCCGAACTGAACCATCTTTTGGAAAGGAGGAACGCTATATTTTGCCCAAAATACAGCCTTCACAAACATGTTTTCCAGGTGCCTCAAGCTTGGGCAAAGAAGACACCATATCAGATTTCTGCAGGTGTAGCAAACTAGCAAAATTCAGATGACCAAAGCTTGCATGCCAAAGCTTTGCATCTGACATAGCCTGAGAATCATGAACTGCACATGCCGAACGATTCACAGATCTTTCATAGTCTATGAGCTTATACAGCCCACGACATAAAATGCTAGAAGCAATAATAACATCGCCATTTGACAGATCATGAACTGTACATCTGTCATCAACAAATTTCACAACCAAGCCAATCTTGGCTAATGCAGAAACCGATAACAGATTCTTCTTGATCCTTGGCACAAATAAAGCATCTGACAGAGTGAAAGAACTACCATCAGCAGTAGTCAAAATGATCTTATCAACTCCCATAACAGGATAAGAGGAGTTGTTGGCGCATGTAACAGTATTCCATGTAGGGGCAGGCTCGAGTAAGAGAAGAAACTACGGTGCGAGGTAATATGTTTGGTCGCCCCACTGATTTCCTTTGCCCTTCTGACTAGCCAAGAAAGCCTGATCTACAACACACGTAATGGACCTGTTTCGCGTGGACTGATCTTCCTACAATAGAACAGAGACTAACTCCTCAAACGACAAGGCATTTGGATTGCCTTTCATCATCAACGGAAGAGTAGAAGCAAAACTATGATATGAATCAGGAAGACCATTCAGAACGGTCTGCACAAGTGAGCTATCTGGTATAACCTCATCAACAAAAATCAACTATTCCTTCAAGTCTTTGATCTTTGTTAGGAAACTATCCATAGAATCACCTTCGTTCATGTGCTCACTCTCCAACTGTTTTTGGAGCTAAGCAACACGAGCCTCATTCCTAGCTTGGTACAATGTGGTAAGTGTATCCCAAGCATCCTTAGCTATTCTGCAAGAGCGAATATGAGGAATAATAGCACGTTTGACAAACAAAGCTATCAATGCATGTGTCTGGGCATCTCTGCCATCCCAATGAATCTTCTCTACAGTAGGTGCAGTAGAAACGACAGCACGAACAGGAATCTACAAAATATCATCTTCGACACCATCTTCATCAGCTCCAGCACCTGTATTCGCAGCACCTGTTGTTACAGGTGTAACAGGACGTCTTTCAACACCCTGCACAATGTTCCACAATCCTTTTGAAACCAATACATGTCGCATCATATAAGCCCATAATGGGTAGTTGGTACCATCCAACTTATCCTCAACAGTCAACATACGGAATACATCACTGCTTTCAGCCATGGCCGGTGACTAAAATACCTTGATGCAGAAAATTGACTGTATCTCAAAAAGTTGAACGAAACTGCCCAGACGAGTTCTGTTAAACCTGTAGCAGACTTCGAGACGCTTATACTGGCGAACAGAAACAGGTATATACCTTTGGCACAAAAAGATGAAATATCCTGCACAAGCGCTGTGATAGTGCATTCAGAGGCCGAAACGAGCTCAGATCGTGATTTCGGAACCACATAACGAAGCTGTTTTGATCTCTGAAACACCCTGAGTATGCTCACCAAATTTCGTGCAAATCTGAGACTACAAACGAAGGAGTGTCGATGGCGCCCTAGATGAAGCGACAACCTGCTCTGATACCAATTTTTGGAGTTAGATGTCTGCAGAAGCACGCAAACAGCACAAGGAAGAAGAAGAAGCTTGGAGCACAACACACAAGACTGAATGTATTACTAGAGAATGTACAAAGATATGTAGCCCATTAGGACAATAGGCGTATATACAAGCCGGGGGAAAAAAGCCTCCTAAAGAGGAAAAAAAGTGCCCCGGTGGTCCTAGTGTGCTCACACACATCACTACCTAAATATATCATCAATAGACACATATACATGCATGTGCATACACACATGCATATGCATACACACATGCATATACATACACACATAGACAAATGCATATGCATAAACACATGCATATGCATATACATACACACATGCATATACATACACATATATGTAAATACACACATACACAAAAATGCATACACACATACACAAATGCATATGCATACACACATGCATGTGCGTATACTTACATGCATATGCATACACACATTCATATACATACACATGGATATGCATACACACATACACATGCATGTGCATACACACACATGCATGTTCATACACACATACACATGCATGTTCATACACACATACACACATGCATATGCATACACACATGAACATACATACACACATGAATATGCATACACACATGCATATACATACACACATAAACAAATGCATATGCATATACATACACACATGCATATACATACACACATGCATATACATACACACATATGTGCATACACACATACACATGTATGTGCATACACACATACACACATGCATATGCATACACACATGAACATACATACACACGTGAATATGCATACACACATGCATATACATACACACATAAACAAATGCATATGCATATACATACACATATGCATATACATGCACACATATGTGCATACACACATACACATGCATATGCATACACACATACACAAATGCATACGCATACATACATATATACACACATGCATATGCATATACATACATACATACACACACCCATACATGCATATGCATACATACATACACATGCATATGCAAAATTAATATATCAAAAACAGGATTTTTTGGTTTTTACACACACACACAAACATACATAAAAGCATATGCATATACATACATACATTTTTACGAAATATTAGAGAAAAATCTAAATATATAAAACGTAAATAATTAAATATCTAAGAATTGATATTTAAATTTTTAGGGTTTCTCTCTCTCTCTCTCTCTCTCTCTCTGTATATATATATATATAAATATATATATATATATAGATAATTAAATATACCAAAAATAGGAATTTTGAGTTTTTATACAATGAAATATATGGGAAAATATCTAAAAAATAAATCTATAGGTTTTCTAGGGTTTATATATATATATATATATATATATATATATATATATATATATATATATATATATATATATATATATATATATATATATATATATATATATATATATGAACTTCTCCACATTGGATCAGATGGGATTTCCACGTACACCTTTGGGAGTACATGACCATGATGACTCCAAGATATATCACATATGTGATGGAGCTCCGGTCATGGATGTGGCCAAAAAGTCCATGGGTCAATGCATTCGACAACTTTGGTCCATAGGCTTTGGACATACTGTCATGTTAAAATGGAGCAAACAGGATAGGGATTCCAAAACTTATATCACACGATCGATATATGAAGAGTAGTGGCTAGCACCTGCGTATCCTATTGTGAGCTCAGAATGGATTCAGCATATGGCATGTGAGGTGATGTCTAATCAGCGGTCCGAGGCTCGCGGTGCTTTAAGAGCAGGCTTAGTGAAGCTTGTATGGTTAGATGTTGAAGAGTGGAAGTCGATTTAGGATGAGCAGCAACATACTCCTAATTGATATCGTTAGCAACGAGATGCGGTGGCCACACGTTTAGATACGATTGGAATGTCACATTTAGGTAGCGGCGGATATGACAGTATGCGCTACCAATTTGTAAGTATCATTTTAATTATTGAATTTGTTTGTCTTAAGCACATCATGTATGTTGATCTAACATTTTGTATATTTGTTATAGGAGTTGGCAATGGGTCGTCCTGAGATGCGAACTGAAGAAGCTTATGGATATCATCATGGATTGGCTGCACTGTTGCAGGACTAGAGGGACGTGTTACGATCATTTCATGGGAGAATCTATGATGAGGTAAACTTATAGCTTGGTTTCGTATTTTTAGTTGTTGTTTATAAATGTCATGTCAATTTGTCTCATTTTATGCATCTGCTTTGTTGCAAGATTGTAGGTGTAAAGGTTTTGATCCCCTTGAGCATATGTATGGTAGTGCTTTGCCACAATTTTGTATTACACTCCTATGTGGCAATGATGCGATTCGATTCCTATATGGAAGTGCTTTGTCACATTTTGTATTCAGCTCCTATATGGAAGTGATTTGTCACATTTTGTATTCGGTTCCTATATGGAAGTGCTTTGCCACACTCTTATACATCCTTCATTTATGGAATATACAACTTTTTGTACATGATTCATGGCTCATTTTTACTCATCTCTTTTGTGTCCAATAATATTTTGCTATATGAAATCATGTTTTGGTTGCCATTAGAGTACATACCACACGTACTCGGTTTTCTTTGGGCAAAGTGTATTGTCTTTTGCTAAACAACATCATGTTAATGTTGTTGTAGCAAAAGACAACACACTCTGCCTAGAAAAAAATTTGCGGATATAGTCATCGGTATAAGCGACGGTACTCCTAGCATTGCCCGTATAAGCACCGGTACTCCCAGCGTAGTCTTCAGTATGGGCATCTATAAGCGTCGGTATTTTCGATGCTTATATCAACGCTCACACCGACGCTCATATCGGCACTCATACTGACGCCCATACTGATGGCTATACCAGAACTTTAGTTCCAATGCGCATAGCGATTGCAACACTGGCGTCGCAGGCAAATTGCACCCATTCATTTTCCTCGGTAAAAGCCTCGGTATACCCTCGATATGTTGTAGTGTAGTCATCTCATTTAGAATTAGGTTAGATAAGGGGTCCCATGGGTGCTATGCCTGCCCTCCATTA
The DNA here is from genome assembly GCA_020310875.1 of Ceratopteris richardii. Lineage (NCBI taxonomy): Eukaryota > Viridiplantae > Streptophyta > Polypodiopsida > Polypodiales > Pteridaceae > Ceratopteris > Ceratopteris richardii. Next base: position 169,296,733 of record CM035412.1, read on the forward strand.
TAATTTCAATTATCTCAAGCTAATGTGAAAGACTAGATCTCGATGATTGAACTTCCTTTTAAAATGAATCATAACAGTGTTAGTGATCTTCGTGTAGTGGCAAAACACTAGATCTTTGAGTGCGAGGTTCAAAGTTCAAACCTAGAATCCAAATGGTATATGACCTTTAGAAGTTATGTAGGGGATAAGGGAAAACTAAGAAGATTAGATGAGTAGGTTGATAACTGAGCCTCCAAACAAGAAAGCATCACAATGCATTATTGGCTCCACTCTCCTAGAATCAAAGCTAGGAAAATTCGTAGTCCCAAAGTCAAGATCCCTTTGAAAATCCCTCTTGAATGGAGGCAACCAACCAAGGGGAAATTTCTGTCGAACAGTAGCACTATTAGTAGTAATGGAAGGGAAGAAGGGAAAACTAAGAAAAAATAGAAACACCAGTTTGGAAAGATTTATCCACTCAATGATGGCTATCCTCCCTTGAAACATTTAGCTACTTTTCGATCCCAAAAGAGCAATGAACATATGCCAATGGCTCAACAATTGAAATTTAAAATTAGATTTCTTCAAGGGCCCTCAAACCTTCTCATAATTATCGATGTATGTATTGGATTGAGATGAAGAGGTAACTAAAAATTAAAACACTTTAGACTCCTTTCCTTCAGATGTGGTCCTCTATGGTGACTTCAATATGGGAGAAGTGATATCTAATAGGTGGGATTAGGAAGGACATCCAATCAAGGAGAATGAAAAATCACATGGGATAGGACCAAATTGCATCAAGACTTGATTAACTTCAAGTATTAACGTTGTTTCCCTTGGTCTTACATCTAGTTTGCTTTTGAGCTTCACAAAGTGAGAGTAAACAATTGTTATGTTTTGGAGGGTATCACTAATTGTTATGGGATTCCGACCCTTTCCCTCTGCATGGATACTATAATTTTGGATCACTTTCCTATAGTTTCCTCCTCTCGATGGTTTGTCTTTGGAAGAAAGGTTGCTTGATCCATGTTGATACCTGAATGTTCTCGCTTCCTTCCATCCACTAGCATATTGAGCATGCTTGAGAGAAAGTATTTCAAATGTAGTCCTCATCTGCCCATTCCTACGTTTATGTGATCAAAACCATTCATTAAATTTGGGATAAAACATTTATAAAGAACCAAAAAAAAAATAGGAAAGAAAGAAGGGAGAAGAACCATTTATGATGATGTTGCAGGCAGGGTGTCTTTTAAGCATACTTGCATTTTGATAGAAGCCTCAAAGGTTGCAAAAGAAGAAACTCAAAATAGAAAATTTGTGTCCATCAATGCTCTCAATACAAGAGAAATATAAATATAATATGAATAAAATCTGTGAAATGTTTGGCCAATGGACTAATACAACATAGCTGATCATAAAAGAATTAATTATACAATGTAGATATAAAGATATGCATATATGCATAATCTTATGGAACACGTGTTAATATGATATTTTGTGACTCTTGTTGAATTTCATTTTCATTTGATATAAAAAACGGATTTTGACATAAAATAATATTTACATCTATTAAGATGAAGAAATTAGCTAATTAATGAGTTAAAATTCAAATAAAAAGATAATAAAAATTAAAAAATCTGCATGGAAATAACCAAAAAGATCTACGATGTTCTTTCTCCATAACTTTACATAGCTTGTCTGATGTTTGAGAAGATCTTTGCTCATGTATGTTACTTGCTTCACTCTGCAAATGACCAAAACACTTTACACTATCATCATCACGTATGCAATATTTATCCTTGTTTACATCTATGTAAAGAAAAAAGTATTCAAAGATCAATGAATATTTAGTACAATGTTAAAAACATATCTATCTTTATTGTTTTCAAAAAAAAATCATTTTTCTAAATGCGTAGCTTATGCCTATAAACAAAACCAAACCTAACAAAAATTATTTACAAAAAGATTGAATATATACTCAATGAAGTCATGAAAAGGAGACTTGAGTTGGATCTTGAAACCCTAAACCCTAAACCCTAAACCCTCAGTCCTAAACCAAGCCTCAAGATGAAGTTCAAGAACCAATCTTAAGTTTGAACCCATAAATTTTTAAACTTAACTTTGTCTAGACTTTCAATTTGAGCCTATAAAATCTTATGAATTGAGAGAGATTTGAGCTTAAGTTTGAGCCTCTCTCAATATTAAAAACTTATGTTTGCACATGTTAAGAAAACCAAGGATTGAGCTTAAGTTTGAGCATCAACCTTAAGTTCGAACCTTATGCCTAAGTTTTAATCTTGAATTTAAGTTTAAATCTTCTTAGACTATGCTATTTTTAGAGAAATAAAATCACAAGTTTCCCTTAGGCTTTCCTCTAACTCACTGATCTTTTTTCCCCATTTCCTCTTGTATCACTCTCATGACTCTTTCCAAGTTCTAGTTTTCTTTCTTGTTGATTCTCCTACTTCATTGGCTTCAACTATTTTTCTTGGGTTTTCTGATTGTGTTTGCCTTTGTGCTTGGGCTCTAGTAACTGCCTATATGGGTATGTAGGTATGGGACCTTCGGAATGCGACATTACTCAAATTCTAGACAGCTCTCCTCTGAGTCCAAAGCTATCCAAAGTCCAAGCTTTTTTTTCCACCTTCTATAGTCATATCCTAGAACCAGAGATTGTCGACATATTTGATATGAGATTGAAAGAGAATTGGGACTAACTTTACATAAAATAATGTCACCTAGCTTTTGAACTTCTTTGCTATCCCATTCCCTACCTAAAACATCATCAATCTCTGAAATAGAGACTCTCCTATTCAACCACATTGTTTTTGTTTTCTGTAATAACATGTTTTTAAAGCATGCTACAAAGACATGAATAGGCAAAAACCATTGAATCTTTATCCTTCTCGAAATTCGGCCTGCTGACATTGCCTTTTGGATGTCAAATTTAATTTTGCATCGAAAACTTGAAACTGTTGAATGATCAGGAGCATCCCAATCTAATGAAGAGATGCAAGGACCACGTACATGTACAAGATTTCTGTAAGAACTCCTCCCTGATGGCACTTGATAATCTGCATAATGGACAAATAACTCTATGCTATTGAAAAATTGAACAGATTTGTCTGCATACATGAGTTCTGCATATTCCTTATGAAGAACTCTGAATGTTCCTGTTAAACATTCAACAGGTTGCCATTCCACAATATTGGAAGGAAAGATATCTGCAGTACAAAAACATATGTTTTATTATACAAAAACAACTGGAATGATAGAAGAGCATTGTCAAACTTCACTTATAGTACGAAGGGAATTGCAGATGATTTTCTAGAACAAGATCCTTAGTGGTGTACACATGTTGTAGTCGTGCAAACCAACCGCATCTCTTCAATTTGAAACTGAGAATACGTCCCTTCTAGTGGTTTCTTGTGATTGGCACGCTTGACTTTATGGGCACCTCTGCAGCTAGGAAGCATAGTTACCCATTCATTTACTTTAGGTGGGGGAGAGGGTTCAACCCCACCGGCAACATGTAAGGGACATGTTTATCATGGCAAGTTGTACCTTGTGGCTGATGTGCCACCGTTTATCCTGCCCCGTGGTAGTTCTGACTACAGCCTAACCCAGCTATGTAAATCCCTGTTCTTGTGGGATAAAGGGGGTCCCATGGGTACTATGCCCTTCCTTGAAAGTTGCAATTTCAAAGTTAAAGCCTGGAGGAGTAGGCCTCGGTCGAACCTCCATTTAAAAAAAAAGAAGCATTAAAGTGTTCCCAAGTTGGTCTGGTTGGTTGAGACCTTTGCCTCTTGAGGTGGGGTGGAGGCTCAACCCCTTCCGATGGCACTCTACATGTGATTTGCCTTACGCCATCTTGTATCACATCCATGCATCCTACTATGTTCAACCCCTACTTTGTGGGATACAGGGGATCTTATGGGTACTATGGTTACCTTCACTTGTATAATTTTTCTTTCCACTAAGTTAAGCTTTCTCAAAGAGTAGGCTTGGATCAAACTTCTTTTTGTTTTTTAAAGGAAGGATAATAGTAGATCTCAAATTAGTTAAAGCTATTCTTACAAGTAGATCTCAATGATCAAACTTCCTTTAAAAAAAGGTAGCCTAACAATAGTGAGTATGCATTAAATCACATGATTGGGCCTTTTGTCTTAGAAGACGCCAGTTTAACCCCTACGAGCTATGATCAAACACCCCTCACCATTTGGAGAGTGACATGTTAAAACTAGCCCCTTTATAGGATCATTGGTCCTTTGGAATACCTAGTTAAAACTAGCTCTCTCATAACACCTTAATGCCATCAATTCCGAATTTCTATTGTAGTTTACCTTCGGGTTCTATGTCCAAGTGGTTGCTAGGCATCTGATCCCTACTTTGTGTGATTCAAGGGGTCGTATGTATGGGATGCCTACCTTTCATTGTAATTTCAAATTAAACCAAACTAAAATAACAAAATTCAAACTCACTCATCAAACCTCTCTAAAAAATAAAAGAATAGTCATAACACTAGTCCATGTGTATAGTTCATTGGTGCTCTCACCTCTTAGGCTAGGTGGAGAGGTGTAACCCCTACTAACTACTATGGACACCTATCAACACTCTTTTGCTGAGATGAACATGCATGCTTTGGTTTTCTCAAACCATTGTTGGCCTTCGGGTTGTTTAAAACTAATTGGGCGTTCAAGCAAGTTCAAACCAACTAGTTCATATAGCTTTAGGTTCGTTCCTTCTTGGTTACTACCTAAATGGGTCTTCAGACTCTATATCCTAGTTGTGTCTAGGCATCCAACCCCTTCCTTTTGGGACAAGAGAGGTCACATGGGTACTATGCCCACCTTTTCTTGTACTTTCCATTACTTAAAGTATGTTCAAAAGAGTAAGTCTTAATTATCCAACTTTGTTAAGAAAAAAGCATAACATTATCCATGCACGCTAGCGTAGCTAGTTTTCTTAGCCTCTCAAGGTTGGGGATGGAGGTCCAATATTTTGGACTTTTTTCAGATACCTATCACCAATTGGGTAGTGAGCTAACAAACAAGCCCTTTTAGGAGACCATTGGGCCTTCATGCTAGCTAATTTAAACTAGCACTACAACATATCAGGGGCATACGGACATTGTGCATACCAACAGTCACACATCAACATCGGTATGACCATTGAAAACCCTTGAAAAACCAAGGAAGCAATATATGTGTCGGTACACATACGTCAGTATGCGCGTCGATATGAGCATCGATAAATTACTGGAAACTATCGATGCTCATACTGACGCGCATACCGACGCAATCTTTTAACCGGACTTGAGAGCAAAAATTTGACATTCATCACGTTTTGAAACAAAACCTGCTACTGTCGAATTTGCATGCGCGAGCTACATCTCCCTCTTTCTCACTCTTTCTCTCTCTCTCTCTATGCACACCTCTCTATTTTTGTAGATATGAAGTTTTGGTAAGTATCGCACATACTGTAGCACTCTTTTTTCTTTCTTTATGTTTTCCCTTTTCTAATTTCTTTTCTCTTTAGTTTTGCAAGAGATTTTGGCATCAAGTCTTTGGAATTCGACGAAGGACAACTTTAAGTGGATTTTGGCGACAACGATCCAAACAATTACATCGATGTAAGTGATTGTTTTGTTTTCCATTGACATAGAGGGAGAGAGAGATGAAAGAAAGAGAGAGATCTAGAGAAGCGTAAAGAGAGAGAGAGAGAGAGAGTGAGAGAGAGAGAGAGAAAGAGAGAGAGAGAGAGAGAGAGAGAGAGACATATACATATACATACACACTCACACATATACATACACACATGCATATACATACACACATATGTGCATGCGCACATACACATGCATATGCATACACACATACACACATGCATATGCATACATACATACACACAGAAATTGCATATACATACACACATGCATATACATACTTACATACACACATGCATATACATACACACATACACAAATGCATATGCATACATACATGCATATACATATACATACACACATGCATATACATACACACATATGTGTTGGAAATCAATGCATATATTGGTCCAGAACTGCTAACAATAGATATAGTAGTTTTTATTTATAAGTTCTATACAAGAAAAGTACATGGCCAGTGTGGCTACTTCAGTCTCCCAACGTGATGGCGCGGGATCAATACCCATCTGTAGCGGCGCACTGAGGATTTTTTTTTCAATAAAGCAAACATGCGGACGTTGTTTTTGTCGTGATACATATTTGAATCATAGCTTTTAGGAAACGTGCTTTTGGAAGGAACAACTACTATACTATATAATGAGAGGCTTGGCTCATTGTATAATCACTCACTCAAGCAATCTCAAGGACATCAAGGAGGAAGAGTCTCACACTCTTGAGGAGGTGGAGATTTGGTGAAGGAGAGGCTACTCTCTTGGAGCAAGAAGTCTTCTACAAGGTGGTGGTAACTATCTTTTATGAGTTAACTTTGTGGTTGATTTACAATTTTGTTACACTATTTTGTGAGAATAAGGTTAGCTTCGTTGCTTTATTCACGTCACACTATTAGATTATTTTGACGTAATCTAAATTTTGTATCATTATCTTCTTGGATATTCTTCCATGTGAGTGCACCACTTTATATGGTTAATCTAAATTTTGTATCATCATCTATTTTTTATTGAGTAAGCATACAACTTACGTTCTCTAATCTTGTGTCAAGATCTCTATCTTTCTCTATCTCACATATCATCTTGTCAATTAAGTTGTGTATCCTCAAAAGGTTTTAGTTTGGAACGATCCTAGGGCCCCAAATTCCAACACTTGCTATCAGAGCATAATTGCTTGGTATCAGAGCATAATTGCTTGGTATCAGAGCATAATTGCTTGGTATCAGAGCATAATTGACATACACACTTAGTTAAGATGAGTGAGATTAGAATTGAGATTGAAGACAAGTTGGATGGATCTTCTAATTATCCCATGTGGAGTTTCATGATGATTAATATTTTAGTGACAAAGGATTTATGGAGTATCATCAATGGATCCTTAACAAGACCAAGAAGAGAAGTTGAAGAAGGGGATACAACAACTTCAAGAGGTGCTGGAATCACAATTGCAGAACCAACTGAAGAAGAGGTAACCACTTCTATATCCAGGGTCACTGCTAGGTCTTTACCTAGAGTTCCTCCTACTCAAGATCAGGCAAGATGGGATGTTAGAGATGCTTCAGCACTTTCATTCATAGCAATGAGTGTCAAAAAGCATGTTCTACCATAGATCAGATCTTGCAGAAGTTCTAGATAAGCTTGGTTACATTAGGGCGAAAAACGGCCGAAAAGGGGCTGTTTGCTAATGAGAGATTAAGGAAATTGACAAATGGAGTCTTTCCACGTGTACAAGAGTATAACATTGCTGTCTCTTTTAACCGTATGAAGAATTTCTTTTTTTTATACAATTTTGTCTAAAAGCACCACTAAAGGGATGAAGAGTCTCGTATTCAGTGTACAATTTTTCGGTTTGATGCAAAAAAAGATACTTTGGCACACTACACAAAGCATATTCTCGAATTTCCAAGATTGACTTGATTTTAAAAGATACAAAATATTTTTGGATTCACAAAATTTCATGATCATTCAGCGAGAGGGTTTACATCAAATCAAAAGTTTACGTGTACAAAGCCTTTTTCTCTATAAATACTGCCAAAAATTGTGAACGTCGATTTCTCGCTTTGAACAATCTTCTTCTTATAAGTTCAAATGGCTTCTTCTTCTCGTCGTCCTTCCAATCGTGTAACCTCATGTGAGGTTTACAACAGAAGAGAGGATTCTTTGTGGAAACCTCTTTCTGTGGCCCAACCCCCCGGATAAGCGGCCTAGAACACTTTTATGCTTCTTGTATTTTACATGTAAAATAACAATAAAAGCTTTTTTTTCTCCGAATGTAGAATAAATTGGAAAGACACACAAGACCTCCTAAAGTAGAGGCACTCATGTTATAGATCTAGTGGACATATGCAACCAAGAATTTTTTTAATAAAAGGAAGTTCGGCCTTAGCCTATTCTCCCGGACTTTAATTAAAATAAAGAAGAAAAATTACAAGTGAATGGGACTAGTGCCCATGGGATCCCCCAAATCCCACATTGCAGGGGAGGAGTATGGCAAGCTAGAGGGCATTACAAATGAGGCGGATAAAGTTATCATCTCCCTCATGTGGGACCCATTTGGGTTTCAACTTGTTGTTTTTGAGGAGAAAAATACAGTGATGTCTAAACGGTGGAGATCTCTTATCTCGGGAGATTCTTTTGCCTAGAAGAAACAAAGATTTCTCGATCAACCATTCCTTAGGAGTTTGGCCAAAATTGACCGCACATCACTCCCTCCAAATCTTCCAAAGAGTCTCACCTCTGATGGCATTCCACAGTCTTGCTGAGCCGCCAACCGCCTAGCCCAACAATGCTTGTTGCCAATTGATTTGGTTCTTAAGTCTCAATACCTGTGTCACATGATGCCAGATAACCTAGGACTTGGGGCAATCGAAGAACAAGTGGACTAAACCTTTGATGCATCGATGGCAACGCTTGCACCATGGTGGCACACCACAAATTTTGTTAGCCCTTGCATTGGACCAGATACCTTTATGCAAGATCTGCCACATGAGAACGGACTTTTTGATCTCAATGAGGGGGTGCCAAATAGACATGAACTTTAGCTCCCA